>VOMN01093598.1:0-24689 GCA_014899125.1 Orchestia grillus
AGGGCATAGAGGCCCAAACATCTTCAAGATATTCAAGATATTGGTTGTACTCTCACAAATAGAGAAGGTTGCCGAATTAAATCATGGTTGTTAGCTCTAAGGAAAATAATCAATTGCTCGTAAGGTCTCCAAACGAAAGATCGGAGCTAGTAGCGCCCAGTACCCTTCAACTCACTACGTCAGGAGTCATTCCATGCATGATCTCTGGCCTAGAGTGGCTGCTGGTCGGCGAGGAGGGATGGCCAGCCGTTGCGTAGGCCCCTGAGGCGTCCACCATCGTGGTGACGCTACCGGTATTACTAGTGTACCAAAAACGCCAGTTGAAGCCAGCGTTGGTGATTAGCTGATCCAGACGTGCAGGATGGTGATAATGCACGTTTGAACCTCGATCTCGGCTCACAAGGCGAGTTGCCTCTCTTCGTTGGTCCTGACTCAACCGCCTCAATCCCTCGCTGCAGCCTGGCTGTTCGACCCGTGTCGTGACCAGCCGTAGACTGCCTTCAAACGCACGGACACGGCCCGACTCTGTCTTAAAATCTGAACGATTCCTTGAAGCTTTCCGGAATATTTATTAGTGGAATTTAATAGGCAAGAGGAACCCCTGCATCACCCTTACCTAGGAGTAACCTATATAGCAATTGAAATTTTGAAGAACGCAATTTTAAGTTACTTTCTATAGATCATTATGATACAGGTAATTCTCTTCAAATTTTCAAGTTGTTTCCAGTCGTCCATTCTCTCTCCTCTCACGTGTAGGAATGAACTAGAAATGAACTTCTAAATGATCTGCATTATGAGTAAATGTCTCAAACTGATCTGAATAAATAACTCAAAAACTCAAATTTATCCGGGACATCTGGCATGTACTTACTAACAGGCGAAAATAAGCATCAACTCCCATATCAAAGTTATCTGTTACGTAGCCATGATAGCCATTGGGGCCGGTGCTTGTACCAGGCTGAACAGGATGCTAATCTGCCCCAGGCTATACCCCAGCATTACCTGGTGCCCATTTTACACCTGAGTGCTGTGGGAAACGTAGCGCCAGGCGGACTCGAACTTGTGACTGTTCTGACCGCTGTCGAGCAAATCGCTTATAAGGCTACCCAGCTATCTTCAACTTTTGTTTACGCTAATAAATACCAGTGTTATTTTTTTCTTGATAACATTACATGTTTTAAGCGTAGTAAGAATCTGTATCGGTTATTCTTTCCAAATGCCAATGCCGATTCCGAGCGATTACGATTAATCAGCACATCATTAGTCTAATGCTCGATGTGAGGCTATGAATCAAAGAAAGAAAAATAAAAGATCGTTTATTCCAAAATCAGTCATACAGCAAGCATGGTACAAATCGTGTTTTTAAGCAGTAAATCTACAGTTAAAATATCTAAGTCCCGTTGAAATTTTTAATTGTGATCAGCAAGACTGCAACCTTAATATTACGCGTGGAAGTTGCACTGCGATTTTTAGTTGGATGTTGAGCATCCAAAGTCAAGTATTGACTAAAATAATCGTGTAAGTCTGCGCGTATCACGTAAAAGTCTCCGCTCCTAAAGGGACACTTGCAACACATGAAGCCTTCTCGGAGGCGTGCAAATAGCGCCTGTCGTCATCAGAGTACCTTGAGGATTAGCGCCCTTTGTAAGGGTAGCACATGACTGAGCCCAAAATGAGAAATATTTCAACAGGAAAACTAACAATTTTTTCACATATGGTGCAGCTCACGTTATGATCTGTTTTTAAATAATAACGCTTAAACTTAACGAACATCAAGGGTAGGCGCAGAAATTAAGGTTAAATATGTAATTCAGTTTTGGTTGATAAACTTAACAAACATCGAGGGTAGGCACGGGAATTAGGGTTAAATATGTAATTCAGTTTTGGTTGATGGGTGTCAAAATGTGACAGGACTTTGTGATTAGACATGAAAATTTGTATTGTAAGGGCGGAGTGTTTTCTTCAGGAGGGAAAATTAAACATGCTGTGCCTAAAAAGGCACCCGATCAGCATGGCCTGAGACAGGTAGTTCCAAGGTACTCCGCACATCAGTCCTCAGTTTGATGAACTATAACAGGATTGATTACCTGTGGTATTCTGATATGTGAACGTCATTGAGATGCATGTCCGACAGTGGGTTGGTTTTATTACTATACTTGCACAATCATAACATATGTCGACAATTCCCATAGCTTGGGATTTTTTATTTCTGAGCACACGAAATGGTCACCCTCCTGAATATAAACTACTTCTTACTCATAAATGGTCAAGATCAAAAAATATTTTTCAGGAATTTGCTGGAAAATGTTTATTTGCAGGTCAGTGGGTTAGATCTGCTGACATCGCGTGACTTTCTTCTGAGGAAAATTCAGGTCCCTGAAACTCAGGTGTCACGTGACATTTGGTCGCTGCGTGGCTGCTCCTACAACGTATGACAACTGCACTGGCTCTCCCCAATGCCTCCTATATCTACGGTGATATAGAAGGCACGGGCTCTCCCCAATGCCTCCTATATCTAGGGTGATATAGGAGGCACTGCCTCTCCCCTATGCCTCCTATATCTAGGGTGATATAGGAGGCACTGAAGATTGCTCGCCCCAGCGTTCGCGCGTCGCCTGTCGTGCTTGTTTAAGACCGTGTAGTCGCGCTCGGCAAACACCCAGGGCAGGTGACTCAGGAAGGTCGGTCTATTTCTTTTTGTACTGTAAAGCACAGTTAAGGAAACAAATCCATTTTATGCTTGAAAGTTGTTTTATATTCATGTCTGAGATTGTTTCATAATGACTTACAGTTTTAAATGTACGGGATGACCCAGAAAAGCGAGAATTTTCTGTGTACATCTATAGGACGTATTTTTTCAAACAATAATTTGGGTTGCTGTGTCTTCAAAGGCAAATTATGGTAGTTCAAATGCTACCAGTAAAAAATGGTTGTTGGACTTTTTCTGTGTTTATTGTTTTTTAAAAAGTTTCCTTTTTTGTGCTGCCATAGACTTGAAATACAAAAATTTTCAAGTATTGATCAAAAAAATTCTATATATTCAAATCAAGCCTCATTTTGCTGATTATGAAATTGTCCTGAGATAAGAAAATTCGATTATCAGTGGGTGATATGCGCGGAAAAAATAAGCATGAAGCAGCACTTCGAAAGTAAAGTAAGTTATCTTTTACTCTGCGGGAAGAGCGGTGGGTGACTGCGCTTTGCTCTGCACGAAAGCGATGCTTTTACGTACCATTAAAGCATAGAGAATGTTATCACATCTTTTCAGACTCTTCACAATTGAAAACCCTATACCTCACGAGTAATCGTTGTTCTTTGTGACAACAATCGTAATGCACGCTAAAAAAGTTTAGATCCTATTCACAATATCTCTGTCAATCACTAGATTTTTGCATAATTTTACGCTCCACGTCTGGTGTACGAAACATTTGGAACTATGCAATGCGTATCTGCGTGACGACTAACCCACGTCGGAAATATTTCATTGTTTGTTCGTGTGAAACAGAAAGCCTCGCTGCCGCACGTCCGCGTCCGCCCAAATGCCATGGCGTGGAGAGCCGGAATCAGAGCTCTCGCCGCCACGCAGCCTTGGCGCTGGGCAGACAAAAGCCGCGCGCCAGATCTACAGAGAACAACCGCCCGCGAAACGTCGGCTTGTTGATCGATTTCTGTCATGGCCAAGGACTGACCCTGTCGTGTGGCTGGTGGCTCTCCTAGCTGCGCAGTTCGCTGCAACTGAAGTGCGACGAAAATTAAAAATTGCTGATGTTTTATCACTGTGTGTTGTACGAATGAAATAACCCCATCAATCAATCAAAAGAATGATGTAAATTTTAGGTCTTTCAAGCGCTACATGAGATGAATTTTGTTCACAAAGTTTGTTGCATTCGTGTTTTCAGAGTTATTCTTGAGCTAAGACGTATGTTCTTGTAATGGAAGTGTATATATGGTCAAAAAAGACTAATACAACTTCGTGTTGCGAAAATAAAACGTTATAGACGAACTTTCAGTCGAAACTAGCACGACTGACCTTTGCAATAAGCACCTTCTCGTTAAAGGATTGCGAGAAGCACCTTTTATCACAATGAACGTTTGCTGGCAAAAATAACAAAAAATAATGGTTGCATATGTTTCATTATCAAAATCTAAATAGTGATACGGAATGATATTGTTATTGCTCACCATACTCTTTGATAGTTCCCATGTTATAAATGACAGCGTCATCGTACCAGAAAATAAATGAGGACAACCAAAGAAAAATAAGCTCGTCATGAGCGAATATTTGTTCATTGAGCACAAATAGCCCGCATCATAGATACAGTACTCAAAATAGTGCAACCTTTGCCTTGAAGCTCATGTGAGACGTGCTAGTGTTGCAGATGCGAGACGTGCTGGTGCTGCAGATGTGAGTCGTGCTGGTGCTGCAGATGTGAGTCGTGCTGGTGTTGCAGATGTGAGTCGTGCTGGTGCTGCAGATGTGAGACGTGCTGGTGCTGCAGATGTGAGTCGTGCTGGTGCTGCAGGTGTGAGTCGTGCTGGTGCTGCAGATGTGAGACAGAAGGGCGAGTTTGAGTAAGTCCCCTGGACGAGAGGAGGCTCCTCACCAACCGTCCATGTTGATGTCACTCTCGCAAATTTTCTTTTCTTTCACATACGAAGTACGTGAGGGTAAAGCATTGCGATGCTTGGGTGCAACTCATGGGTACGAGGTAATTATGCATACAATTAATGCAGTCGTTGTGATCCAAGTACATATAGGAGTACAAAAGAGTGTATTGCAGTGCATTTTTTACAGCTCTGAAGATAAGGATGGGCTCAGGGCAATGAATACTGCGGCTCTGTTTTATTGTTCATTGTCTCGTGCGCCCCCTGCAGCCATGGCCCTGGCGCTGTGCTCACCACAGTCCGAGACCTGACAGACGCCCCTCAGCGAGTGCGCATGTTCTCCAGCGGCTGCCACAAGATAATGAGGGCGTATTTGTTCGTCAATGCTATAACCAAATTTGTCTGTAAAATTCTAATAAGTTGTATTTCTTCATGCTCTTTTCCAAGTTTTGCTGCGGGCTGCATGCACCAGCCGCACCACAACAGCCGCAGCTGGGGTGCAGGCAAGCAGTCGCCGGTCAGTCGTCCTTCAGGTCGCTCAAGGAGCCGTTTTTGGACACCAGCCGTCGGTGGAGCTGACTTGCGCTGCTCTCATTTCATGAGAATGTCAGTAGTTAGTGTACCAGACCAGCAGTAGTTAGTGTACCAGACCAGCAGTAGTTAGTGTACCAGACCAGCAGTAGTTAGTGTACCAGACCAGCAGTAGTTAGTGNCAGTAGTTAGGTTATCAGACCAGTAGTAGTTAGGTTATCAGACCAGTAGTAGTTAGGTTATCAGACCAGTAATAGTTAGTGTACCAGAGCAGCAGTAGTTACAATAGGTAACGGTGACCGACATGCAGTACAGTAACCGCCAGGCACGGCGGTTACAACCACGCAGTAATTGGTAGTCCAACACACGGATTGTTGTTTCCGAGGCCCTACGAGTATGTCATCAAAATACACTATCCGGCTAAAAATTCGTCGCATGCTCTCGAGAAATCTCGATGTAACGAAAACACTGAAGCTTTATAGTTTATTGGACCACCTTTTGCATTGATCACAGCTGTCATTCTATTAAGCATACACCATAAGAAATTTTGCAAACTATTAAAATGAATATCTCTTCAAAGTACGATCAAACTATGAGGAAGATCTTCCAACGGAGAAGAAGAGGTGTTGAGGCTCGTAGCTTCTTCTCCAGCTAGTCCTATATTTTTTGATACAGTTTACACCAGGAGACTGTGGATGTTATTGCATATGAGAAAATGATTCCTCGTGATCCCTGAACCAACCTTGCACTGCGTCAGACCGGTGGATGCGAGCGTCGTCGTCGTGAAAAAATACCGGAACCATCAGAAAATCAAAAATCTGTAGATGGGTTGACTCGGTCACCTAAGGTGTCCAAATAATCTTGAGATTTCATTTTGTTCTTGCATATGGTTGCTAATTAATCCTAATCCCAACTGCGTGGGGCACCTCAAGATCATTACACTGTCCCCGGAAGCGCATACTGTCGAGGCGATGCGTGAAGGATCCAAAGCTTCATGAGTTTTCCGTTTAACTTCAGCTCTGCCATCTCTCTAGAACATGGTGACCCTCGATTCAATTGACCGTAGGACGTGTTTCCATTGCTCTACAGTTCAGTCATTGTGATACTTTACAAATTGGAGCAGTTTTTTAAATGGTTTCAATGGACCAATGGTTTCAAGGATGGCAGAACTCGTTAAACTTATTTGCGTCAGTTCTCGGCGTATCGTGAGAACAAAAATTTTCTCATTCTTTCGTACAACATATCAGTCAACTGCTGAACACGTTTCAGCCGGTTTGCTTTACCATTTTTTTCAGAAAACGCCTGTGGCGAATATTTAGAATCTTATCTCTGTCAATCTTACCACTATATGATTGTATTCCACATCTTTTTTCCACTGAGCAATTACTCTTTGCACAGTCTTAAATCTTGTGACCATCATTTGAGACACTTATTTGGCAGATTTCACAGCCCGGTGTAAACCAACCAATATCCAATTCTGAAGGTCGTTTATATTTGGCTTTATTATCAGCCCCAATAACTGAGTGCCCATCCATAACATCGGTAGGTCACAATTAACGTATAACGACAACAAGCACTGTCATTTCGTTTTTTTCGTAATCAAATGAATTCATAGAATAAACGAAAACGTATGGTTTCACAAGATGAATATCACTTCCTTAAGGTAACGGGATACGCTAGTATAAATATTTGAAAATTACGAGATCTGTATCAAAAGTATCAAATCTTATTTTTTTCACGCTAACGAAAGGTGGTTTAGGTACGGTGACAGCGTACTCACAGATGGGACCTTCCTGCCCACGTGTGAATATTTGTATCTCCGTAGCACTGCTGGTCGCGTCAGTAGCTGCCGGAGAGTGGTTCCGTGTAATACGCGCTTGTCGCATCCACATTGTCTCGAAAATGACTGAACGCTTGCAACATGGGCACAGCCTCCAGTTCAGCCATAAACTCGGTAATACCCAAACAGACGCCATTCGTGAGATCCAGCAAGTTTTCGGTGATGATGCAATGGGTTTGCTCAAATCAAAGTGTTGTACAACCGGCTCAAAGATGACCGCATGTTCACGGAAAGTGACCCACATCCGGAAGACCATCAACGAATCAATGATATTATTATCCAGCAAGTAAGGACACTGATCATGGAAACGAGCTAGTGAGGACACGTTTGACACTCCGAGAGGTTGCTACTGAAGTTGGAAATAGCGTTGGTTCTGCAAACAGCGTTTTGACTAAAGATTTGGGCACTCAAAGAGTGGCAGCAAAATTTGTACTCAAGCTACCTTTACCTGCGCAGCAACAACCTCAGTCGCACTGGACATCCTGGAATGCGCCAATAGCGTTCCTCAGTTCCTGAAGACTGATCACTGGTGACGAGAACTATGTATACGGATACGATCCAGAAACCAAGGTACAGTCATCACCAGAGCTGGGCAGCGCTACTTTGAAATGTAGCGGCCGCTACATTTCAAAGTAGCGCTGCCCACCTCTGGTCATCACAATGGAAGCATCCTCATTCCTCAAGGCAAAAAAACACAAGGTGTTTGGAGCATACCGAAGATGATGTTGCTTTTTTTTACTGCTGGGCATTGTGCATCATGAGTACGCACCAGAAAAGCAGACCAAGAACAAGGAATACTACAGAGAAGTCCTCCGCCATCTTCGTGATGAAGCTTGGCGCAAGAGACCTGATCTGTGGGCCGCGGGTCACTGGCACCTGCATCATGACAATGCACCGGCTCATTCATCACACCTGGTCTAGATTTTCCTGAACATGCACTGTATTATGCGGGCTCGCAATTAAGGCTCCCTACTCACCTGACATGGCATGTGTAATTTCTGGTTGTTCCCGAGGACGATGTCAAAGCTAAAAGAGTCCCGTTTTGAGACCTACGAAGAGATAATAAACAACACGATGGAACAGCTCCCAACCATCTTGAAATAAACTTTCCAGAACTGCTTCCGACGATAGAAAGACCGCTGGACTAAGTGTGTACAATTACAAGGAGCCTACTTTGAAGGGGATTAAGTGTCCCATCCACTAAGGTGCAAAAATTTTTCCCGGATCGGGGCTGGATACTTTTAGTACATACCTCGTATCTAGAACTGGGCGCGCAAAAGTAGAGTCGTTGGCATATAAACAAACGAATAACGTCTGTATTCAAGTGATCACTCATCTCTCACTAAAGTTATGGGATAAAAATTCAAAGTTAAGTTTAGAGTAGAATTTTAAGCAATTTACTGTTAGAATTTAATGCAGTGAGCGATTGATCAGGATCCAGGTTACAAGCAGCATCATCGAGAACTTACATAGCATTCAAAGGAGGTCAGTCCTTGCTCTTCGTTTGAAGCCTTAATTTTGAGGCAAGGTAACTGTAAAAACAACTGCATCGTCACTATCGGTGCTTAAATTACTATTTCAAATAATTTATGGTGCATTCGAGATCTTTTCATAGATGTTAGAAGCAGACTTTGGAAAAGAAACTGCAGTTTCCTCTAAATTCAGCCCAGCCGCGCTATAGGGCTGCCCCATAAAATATTGAATGATAATGTGTGCGGAAAGCTTCCGCTTATCAGCAGTAACGTGATAAGATAATCTTACTCGTAAGTGAAAGGGCTTCCAATTTGTTTTGACTGGTGCATTTCGAGACAGTGACTGCTGCCACGTTTACGAACACATGACATGTAGGCTTAAGAAACTCAACTAGAGTGACAAAGTTGTTTCAATGCATGCTACATAGACCGCCAGTGACCCGTTGGCTCACTCGTAAATTATATTAATAGATAAGAAATTAAATTCTTTAGTATCTTCATTATTATTTTGCCTCTGTCTTCCTCGCTAGTTCCTTAGACACTGCTTGCTATTTCTTCGTTTTCAGCATTTCTTTTACGTCTGTCACTCTTTGTCTCAGAAAAGGCATTACTTTCTGTTCATTTGTTTCAGTTCTTCTTATCGTTGCTGTACTCGGTCCAGCCTGGTAATATTGATCGTTGTCCTCAGGCTCATTATTTGCCAGTGTTAGCCTCGTCACTCCTCCCTGAGCCATAATCTTAGGGAAATAAACTTGTCTTCCGATGATTTCCAAACGTTTTTCCTCCAAAGAGGGCTCAAAGGAGATTAAAAATATGCAGTAAAACCTAGACTTATATAATGGCTCGTAACCATGATAGTGATTGATATTTAATTACTGAATATTTCACACCAAGCAAACATTGTAGGGTCTTAGTGGTTCATGGATTAGGCTTAAATTGTCAGAAAAACTTATCTAAGCCTTCACGTCTTGTGACTGGTCTGCAAACGGAGACATCAGCCTCCACTCGACAGGTGCTAGCTGGCTTTGAGAAGACATCTCAGAGCTGCAGTGGCTCGCAACCATTACGATACCTCGAAATAATTCAGGTCCTTCCTCCCAGGCCAGACTGGTGTGCCGCCGTTATAAGAATATCATGTTTGTTCTATCTATCTTAAAAGCAGCAGTACACTCTGGTTTTAGAATCAGGAAACTTGCACCTATTAGGAAAACACGCTATCACTTGTGCTACAGGGTCGTTGATATTTCAGAAACTTTAACGTGACCTCACATCGCATAAAAATACAGTACACCTTGTAATACTCTTCAATACTACTTGTCACAAATCATCTGCTGAATGAAAAGTACGTTCAATAAAACATTGTATAAATTACTATGTTCAGCGCTGTAGCATGTATTAAAATCAACGAATTCCAACTTTCATATTCCATGGCCATAAATCTAAGAAAATACCACGTTTAGAAGTACTATTCCATGGTCATAAATCTACGAAAATAATACCTTTTGGATCAGTTTAGAAGTACCACGCGTGCAAAAGAGACATGTACCAGGTAGCTGAGGTGCATTACAGAGGTGTGATGCAGGACAACATCTTCGCAACGCTGCTACACAGCATACTCCACACATACTGCAGCGTGCCAGCGCACACTAACGAGCCTGATGATGTGGTCAGGTCGCAGACGTGCCTCTGTCCGAGCGCTGCTTCGCATGCAGCTCGGTGCGCATCGCTCGTCTGCCTCGCATTGTTCTTGCTTCTCATTACGACCACTTTTGTGGTCTTTCAAGCGACGTAAACTTCAATTTGGTCTCAGATGTGCAGCTTTGGCACCGAGGTATCATGTCCTGGACAACCTTAACATAGGACTTCGTGTTTACGGTCGTGACTAAATAACGTGTACTTCGGTGACAGGAGCAGTTTCAAAGTCGTAAAAATTAATTAAGAAAATTAAAGTGATATGTGACGTAAGCAAAGTTATTCATTGTATTTCGTCAACAATATTACACGGATGGAATGCAAAAATAAGAAGATAAGTATTGGAACGAATTGTAAATACTGTTCATTGGGGGTCAAGTTGATTCTCACTACCTACAAATAGAATGAGGTAAATATAGATTTCGACCTTCGTTCTAAAATATAGTTTCTCTATCGTAATATAAGTTCATTCAATTTGAAGGCCGCGAAACGTTCTCTGAAGTTCAAAGTAAATAAATTTTCTTAGCGAATTGTGATCAATCTCAGCCTTTCCGTGAAGGAAACTAGCTCCAGCTCCGCTGCCGAGCTCCCGTTTTATAAAATGTTCTACTTTTTTGTGGATTTATCCATTGTTCTCGAGATGACTTCCGGTGAGGGCCCCACCCTACCCAAGTGTGTGGCCTTGCACGCCCCGCCCATTTGGCGTACAAATATAAATGAGCTAACATGACTTCCACGAGGCAGTTCATGTGAGTTGCCTTGTAATAGCCGCTGTGGGTGACACGTCTAGGTAAGACCTCATCGCTACGAAGTTTTACTTTTACTCTTCGCGTGTCACAGAAAATATTTGAATTATGAATTATTTGTTGGCAATAATCGAGGAGTGGTTTTATTCAATCCAAACTGCATAACAGGCAAGAGTGGTGATCACGCTTAGTTACATTACCCCTGTAGAGGATGAGCAGAGGTTCTACGACCCAGTAAAGCCCAACTTATTTATTAAATGAACAAAATATTGCGCAAACAGTCGTTCATAATTTATGCACTCGCTGAAGTTTCACCCGTATTTTGAACGAAACAATGAGAATGTAAGACTGAACTGAATTATTTCTAACAACCTTCAGGAATGACTGTGGTTCTTTTCATTACACGTGTGGGAATTAAAATCTCAGTACCTTATAAGTTTACAGAGGTTTTAACACTCCATGTCTCATCATGAGACAACAATACATTAACGTACAGAACAGAGCCGTAGTTGGGTTCTGGGATTATTTTCGTTGCCCATAGGCACTAACAGAAGTAGGTAAGTCGTAAGCCCTCTTACGACTGGCTCTACTAACTCAAAAGCTACGCACCATGTATGTAAATATATTCCACAATCACTAAAATTAAAATTATGAAATGCTTTCACTCGCTCTGTTAAAATCTGATATAGTTCGGACGATAATATTTCATCAAGTTAGTAGATTGCGAATGGATAAAGAATGTATGGAACAAATTGAACATGTTTGCCTTCCGTGAGAGTCGAGACGCTAAACCAACGTGCCGGTTTTATCTGTGATGATGACACGCTGTTTAATTCTCCTCAGCTTCTAGTGACCAATCACAATTGTGTGATAAAAATCATGCGAGATAAAACCTATCCTGTTATGAACAGCAAACCGGCACGTGATGCTGTACGGCACGAGCAGTGCATTTGACGCAATGTTGAGCTCATGGATTGGTTTGACCGATCTTTGAAAATGCCTTCAGTGCTGCACTGTTCGTTTACTAAGGAGATCTAGTAGAAATACTTTGGTGATGTGAAAAAGTAAATGAATGTGACGCTTTTAAGGGAAAAGATCTTGATAGCCACGAAAAAATGAAGCAAATCTTCTTATGCTTTCGAGCTTTATTTATCTATTTATTAACTTTAGCGTTAACACGAAAGTAAGACAGCCTTTTTTCATCAAGTGTCGTGTAGACGCGGTCGGAGTCGGAATATTTCCCGAAGGATTCCGAAGATCTAATTAGTTAAACTCGGCATTTTAATATTCATTTGATCTAGTATCGGCATTCTTTTGCACTATTATTGTAGGAGTACCGAAAATAGTTTCAGAAGCAATTGGAGTCGGAATTCAAAGCAAGCCTTATTTTAGATGTATATTTTTCTCTCACAAGAGAAAAATGTTTCCTTATAAATTAATGTTCCTCAGCATCTGAACGACTCTGAAACTGAGATCTGAAACCAGAGACAGCGGTGGATTTCACAATGTTTTTGCTTTCACTTCACGCTTCGTTGGGACACAGTTTTATGTTTAAAATCCCTGTTTACAATTTTGATGCGCTTCTAATCTGGAAAGAAAGAAGAGCGTCAAGATTCGCTGTAGAAACAAGTCAGTATCGGTCTAAAAAAGTTAATATTTGCTTTAACAAAAGAGTTGATATCCACTATAAAGAAATCAATGTTTGCTTTAAAAAAAAGAATCGATACTCATTCTAGAAATATCAATATTCATACTAAAAAAACGCCGATATTCACTGTAGAGAAAAATTCGCTCTGAAAAAGCATCGATATTCGCTCTAGCTGCACTAACAATGTATCACAGCGAATGTGATACAATGAGCTCACGCATTTGTGCAACCCCGACTTTCTTCACGCCTAGGACTAGAGATGAGCTTGTGCAGAGCAGCTTGGAAATGTTAAAATTCCAAAGAGCCAACAATGAGTATGAATTTACACAGCTGCAACTCAGTGAATGCAGTCGCTATTATGCTAAGTCCAGCGCAGTTCGGCTGCGCAAAATTTTTGCCGTTAAATGTTTAAATCTTTTTGAACCCACACAGGGTTTTTTCGAATCTTGTGGAAATATTCAGGAAATTTATCCAGGAAAAGTGAAACGATTTTGAATTTTCCCGCGGGTCTAGGCATGCTTTGCGGCGCAGTGCTGCTGGGGGCGGCGGTGTTGGCAACGTCCTGGAGTCAGTTCCTGCCGCTGAGGCGACACCGGCACCAGTTTGGCCCCCTGCTCCCCTCCTACCACTCCTCCTACTCAGCACCTCCTTACGAAGAGGCGGCACACGGCCTCGACGACCGCTACGGCCCGCCCAAGAAGCAAGCTTGTCTCGATACCGTCACCTACAAGTCCACTCTCACTAATTTCGTCACAAAAACTGCGACCGCTTTTAAAACGATCGCCAAGACCAAAATCCTCACCGTCACTGCAGTCCGAAAACTCATCGAGACCGAGCTCAAAACGGAGACTGAAACTGATGTCCAAACGGTGACTGACGTTACAACCAAGTACGACACTGTCACTGCAGTTGAGACAAAATTTGACACGGTTACTGAAACTAAACCGGTAAGTTTAGAGAGAAGTGTGGCTTGACGATACGTGTACGAACAACTTTCTGAACGACACATTTAAACATCATAGATATTAGAATTAGAAATTCTCGCGTAATATTGAATATCATACAATACATCCATAAGTGCTACAAGTTATGATCTACAAGCACCCTTGCTATTCTGAGAAATATTGAATTTTTTTTCAATTTTAATTTTATTTCTTTCGTTGTCCAGGTGGTGAGTACAGTCACAGTTAAGTCAACCGAAGTGGAAACTTTGACAGCTACAGAGACGACGGTCGTCCTTCGCTCCACCACTGACTTAGTCACTACAACTGTGGATCACACGGTCACCAAAACGCTCAAGTGTGACCCAGCAACTGTGACCAAATCATACCACGATCTTTTCCTGCCTCACGATAGCAGTGACGGCAATGGTTACTTCGATGATGATGATTATACAAAGCATGGTAACGATTTCACCCATTCAACACCTTTGACAACTCCCACTTTACAATCAGAAGATTCTTCCAAACGTGACCCTGGAAAGGATCCTCATGGAGTGTCAGTCTCCGTCGAGTCTACGAAAAAGCCATTCGACCACAAAACTGACGTCCACCTAGATGGCCGAGGGGTGTACAAGCTGGGAACTCCGGTCTCGAAGTCAGCCAATTTCGTTTCGAAGCCTAATTTTGGAAGCGAATCATCTGTATTTCATGAAGAGTATCCTGATACAAGTGTGTTCAGTTTCAAAGACTTTGACCCCTTACATGGATTTCCTGTGCATTGAAATAAGTCACAATAGTAATTGGCTTCAATCGTTAGCTCACTTGCCACTCCATTCAGTGCATTTTTTATCATATTATTTGATGTTAACCTCCACTTGAATGAGATATGTGCATAGTGTCACGTCTATCGTTATTGATTTGACTCGCGAAACATCAACTCATCAAATATTAACACTAAATCCTCGTCAGTCAGCCGAGCTCGAGCTGTGTTCTTCATTGTACCTTTAAAAATATACCTTTATTAATTCTACAATGGTTTACCGTTGGACCTTCAATACCTTATAACTACTGATGCGTTAGGAATGTGAGGCTTAAGCTCCCTTTCCCAAGGTAAGCACTCCGCGGTTGCATGAAAATCTGTTGCCTAAGCCAGGAGTCGAACTCTAATATTTCAGCTGTGCGGCTGTTACATTAACCAAAGTGCCATGAAGCACTGGTCATAAATTTAGATTTACTGAAACCACAACCGTGAAATAGAAGCTCAGTTCCGTAGTTTTATAGTTGTAAGACGTACAGATACAAAACAGTTCAAACACACGCATCTATACCCCGAGCCTGACTAGAATGGCCGATGTAGGTTGCCTCCCGTGACGTTGTCGCCTAGCGAAGTGATGGAGGACACCATCACACTCCCAGTTGTGCTTCAGTTGTAGACTATGGCGGTGTTCTTCCGTGACGTGTTGTGTGCCTGCTGCTTGCTCAGCGCACGTGGTCACCTATAAATATTAACAATTGGGTACGCCTCCAAGGTGATTAAGTGTGAAAGAATAACTTTTTCCTAGTGGTAGTATTTCTGTTGTTGGAGGTAAGTGTGATACTGAATCGCTTTTATTGCCATGTCATTCACGGATTTAAGAGTTATTTTTGAAAAAATGTCCGCCGATTCAAGGTTATGTGTAGCCTTAATACACTACCGCCAAGCAAATTTTCAAAGTTGCATCTCTTGCAGTTTTTCTGCGTCAAAATTTTTGATGAATGTACTTGTAGCAATATGCAAACTATAGTATTGAAAATCAAATACTTTTTTTCATATTGTAATTCTTTACTCCATGGTGTAGTGGTAGCGTGATGGCCTCGTTGCCGAGAGGATCCCGGTTCGAACCTCGGCTCAGGTGAGGCTTTTCACGTAACCAGGGAGTACTTCCCTTGGAAAAAGAAGTTTCAACCACACATTCCTCACATCCCTCACCACATTAGTAGTTGTAAGGCATTGAAAACCCAACGGTAAAACGTGTTGGAATTAATAAAGGTTCTTTTCGAAGGTTCTCCTGTTTCAAATAAATTCCTGCGCAAATTTATGCCCCAAAAAGCTGTGAATATCATTCTAGAGATAGGCTCACCTTCGCTTCTTTGCAGTTTGAAAATTATATATGTGCATCAAATTTCAAAAGGAGCAAAAGTTTTTAGCAAAACATTAAGCAAAAATTGTTTTGCCTAAATCGAATTCCGTTTCTTGAAAAATGGCCATGGGTTCTTTGCATTAAATTAACATTTGCTTCGCAAAAAAAAGGATCTTAACAAGAAATTTACCTTTATTAGAATTCTATTGGAATTTATTATAAAGGTGAGGTTTCTCCGAACGACTCACCCTGATACTTAATAACTGCACAACTCGTTAAAATGCACTGGAGATTTATAAAATTAGAAAATAATTTACAGATCATGAATCTCACTTCTGTCAATGTCAAATAAATACATACTTGGTAACACTGAGTTGTAAATCCATTACGTTTGTCCACTAATACGTACATGCATAAGAAGACATGCCCCCTACTGGCCAGACTGAGCATCATCTCGAGCACCACAGCAAAAAATCGTAGGTATCGTGTTCACATGGCGCTTTGTCACGGAGCGGAATTTGTAAATGCTTTTGTCGCCCTTGTATGTTTAAAACTGAGTGATGCAATTACGAGTAAAGATTTCTTAAACATGACACAGGAAGGTACATCGCAACAAGTTGATAATTGTACTCCGGCCTCATTGCTCTTATAGAGTATGATCAAGTTCCGTTCCGGTTCACGTGTGTTTTTCTGTGTCTCTCTATCGTTCAATCGTGAGTCACTAACTGCCGTACGACCTGCACGGGTGTCAGCGGTCTTAAATACTATAAAAATTACAATAACACTACACAGTTGGAATGATGTCATTTACTCTACTGAAGCATTCATTTATACATTATTTCGAGTTGATTAGAACAAATTTCCAGTCCTGCTATAAGGGCATTACTATTCAGTGTTATATCTTTACAATGCAAAAAAATTAATGCAGATTTGAAATGGATGATAATCCTACAAACGAAGCGTTTTGCATATCAGTATTCAAGATTCGCCGGCGTTGTTCGCAACGCGCAAAGTTCGCCTGTATTGTTCTCCAGCCTGCCTGGGAGGCTCGCCCTCCTCCCTAATTACGGACGCTTGGACTACTCCACCGAAATGGTATATTCTGTTAATAAACTTTCCATGCTAAGCCATTTCCCGCCAGCGTCCCATAAATGGGACCTTTACAATATTCGTTCTATGTCTCTTCATACTTAAGAAAAATGTTCATCTTCTTTTCGCTTCACACTACTCTGATATACCTCACGTGATATAATATAAATGATACCTGATTCCAAATGTTTGCATTATATAAGAAGCTTTGCACTACATATCTGATAGAATTCCTAATGGGTTGGCGTCCATAGCTGCAGGGCTTGTGCCCTCAGCATTGTGTATGTGGCGAGTGTGGCGAGGTGATGAGCACACCAGTTACACCTGAGTGCTAGCCACCACACCCTGGCCTCCCATGGAGCGCAGCAGGTCGTCTCAGCGAGAGTGAAAGCGGTCGCCGACCTACACTGCATGCTCCCGCGCTCCGACATTTTGTAACTGGGAGGTGCATCTCAAGCCGAGTTTGGAGGGTGACACTGTATCAGAGTAATTTTCATGATGCATGTTTTTTCAAGAATTTATAAATTGAAGACTTTTTCGGTGAATTTGAGAATTTGGAGATTTGGTTAACATTTCTCAATGGGAAATAGACTTGGATATGATATTTTAATACCAGTTTCCGCGGTGGTGAAGAAGATACGGTTTGTGTTAGGTTTCCGGAAAGATCGGTAAATGAGAGTGTTTGAGACAGGCTGAGATTACAATTCTATAGCTTATTTTTAGGAATCGAGCAGTATTTGTACAGACTATTTGCACTTTCAGTGGTATAATTTTGTTTTCTGAAACAAGATTAAGACAACGCTTATGCATAATGGAAGAGCATGAGCTAGATTGAGCTTTAGCCTCTATTGCTATTTACAAATACGATAACATACAAATGCAGAAACTTTTTGACGCATCTACACAGCACCTTATGGAGGGACGCACCGAATCTCGGGATCAACTGAGGCATCGTTGAGCGCGCACTGTCTAATGAGCTAGTCAGCTTGTTAACGAAGAGGGCTGCGCTGCAGGATTAAGGCTCGAACGTTTTTGTATTTGCCACGAGAACCTTAGCGATATTTCTAACAATTTGATTTGACTCTGATACATTACACTTTCTCTAATCGAACTTGAACTGGGCTCCATGGCGTACTGGTAGCATGTTGGCCTCGTAACCGAGAGGACCTGGGTTCGAATCTCGGCTCAGTCGAGGCATTTTCGCGTGAACAGGGAGTACTTCCCTTGAAAAAGGAAGCTTAAACCACACATTCCTCACATCCCTCACCACGCCAGTAATTGTAAGGCATTGAAAGCCCAACGTTAAAACGTGTTGGAATTATTAAAGGTTGAATGTAAATGAAAATTTGTTCGAGGAGCGTACCCGACTCGAACGTACGGAAGAGAACAAAAATGTAGGGTAATACTTACAAAAATGTAGCAAGTTATAACTTTGTTACCAAGAAGTAAAAATTTGTGAAGAAACGGATCACAGATCAGAATTGTGTATTACAATCTATATCTCGTACGTGTGACAGCACTTGTAATCTGATTTCATTACTTGAAACTGGAAATGCATAGCGTTTGTCTACATCATGTGCGTAGTAATGTTGAAGATAGTTCTAAGTTTCAAGGGATACTTAAAAAAAATTGTCCAATGAAGACGAACTTAAAGATAGAGTACTTTCCAACTTTTCTTTTCAACTTTTTTCTAATATTTATTTTGCCTTTTAGGTCTACAATCGATAAGATATTTTATTTCTTATAAAATTAAATTTTTCGCGCTTAAGGACTTAAGAAATAAGGAATAGGAGACCAATAAAAAAGAAACTAGTTACAAATCAAATCAAACTACCGGTAAGTCCAACGGTAGGTTACTTGCACGAAGTACAAGTCAGCGGTACAAGTATAGAAGTCATATAGAAGCAGAAGTCAGAAGCAGTACAAGTCATTGAATGTTAGAGCGGAACGCGTGTTATAAATTACACGTATTAATAAATGTAGTTCCACTTAAAAATCTTTAGTATGAGCGAATAACTCAAATTTCCGAATTTTCTCTCATGACCAATAGTGTAACTGAAAAATTCAGGTGGGTTTTCGAGGCAGTATTTGTAACTTGGCAGTATGGTCAGTAAAACGAGCGGTTCTAAATAGCGTGAATAATTTTTTCGGAAAAAATAGGTTCATAGTCCTTTATTTCATTTTTGCAATAATCCAAACGGACAACTTTTCAAGACTTTCAAGCATTATTTATCCTTTTTTTACACGAACGATAAAACGTAATCTATTGTCGGTGCTAGCATCTGTCTGATATCTTGATTACAATTCGCCGTCAAAGTCAAGTTGACAGCCGTAAAACAAACATGCGGTAAAACAAAATTGTGGTCAGAACATTTTACCATATGCAATCCATGAATCAAGTTCGATTACGATGAATATGACTGTAATGTTCTGAGATTTCAGTCGTGAAGATAAGGTTTCTTTTAAGGTAATGTAGGGTTTCATGAAAAATATCATTGATATCCTCGAACACAAGCGCAACGGGGTAGAGCAAAAAACTGAGGATGACTCTCTTATAACGTTCCGAGGGACTTGGAACGTGGGCTTTAATCATCTCTTATTATGGACGAATGGACACCATAACATTCCCCTTTGGTCCGATGCCTTAATGCACTTTGCCGAGCTCGAAAGCCGCCTCACGAAAACGAAGTATGTCTTATCACCGTCACTCGGTCTCGCTCGCGATTTCCTTGCGTCGAGTACCTGAGAAGTGACGATTCAAGTGGAGTGAAGTAGGGAACTTATCTCTCAGGTCAAGTTTTATAGCCCTACCTACGCTCTAAACACAATGTACTGAAATAATAAATTCACCTTACATTTAAGATAATGTACAATAGGTACAAAAATGAAGTATATTTAACAAATGATAAACTCTCTTTAAATTAATTAGGCTCACGGATTATAATTTTTCCCTATAGAAGATCGAAACATTTCATTCGATAAAGTTATTTCGTGTAACTTCTCACCACTTCGATAAAAGCCAAGTTGATAGTTTCTTTCTAAATTAGTTATACGTTACGTTTTTGTTTTGAAAGCAACCAGGTCGGCAAAAGACTCTCAACAGATTTTCAGACAAAGGACAGTTGGAGAGTTTCGATCAGTTAAAAATTAACCGTCACAATTCTGAAATCATTTCTAATTGTTGATTCAATCAATACAAAATGAACTGGGATCATAATTTGAAGGACTATTTTATTCGTTTTTTCAATCAGGGTAAATGATCCAAAATCACAAGTTTGTGTTATTTTCATTGTTTATTCTAAAAAGGCATGGAGCTGCATGCAGGAACATTCAGCTACTACTTATTGTTTCTCTCAGAGGACGTCGTCTTCCATTTGAGGGCATGTACGGCACACGCATCAATATACATGTTTATAATACAAATTCTCACCTTCGTTAAGAAAATTTCTACTAAAATGAAAATCATTATTTCTATTCCACAAGCCTAGTTTGATTGAATTTGTACAGTCAACCATTTTAAAGTCAAGGCTATTCCTGTTTTGATTTATGCTTCTCCACGATGAACAAGTTTTTCGATACTTAAATAAAATGTCATGAGATGTATGTAAATCTACTGGAGAAACATGACAGAAAGCCTGCTTTTTTACAAACAATATAATACTTACGTTATGTGCTTGTTATTTTTCATCAAATAACTATTTTGTTCTGGCTGTTGTTGGTCAGTAATGCAACCCTGTATCGCTTGACTAGATTATAAGTTGCTCATCAGGTTACCATTAATTTCCTGCTCGGGAATACTAGCCCAGTACCTCATGACTAAATTATTTGTAACTAATTAGTTTACTTTAAATTCAATGCAGCTCAACAGGGAAAGATTAAGGCATGTTTTGTTATACTCTTCAGGGATTTTCGATCTTGAAATTTCCACTGTAGCAAATATGTCAAAAGTCTGTACAAGTTTTCCTATAAGTTTTTTTGTTCTTGAACGTATAAACTTGAGCAGGTACAATGTAGCTGCTACCTCGGGTCTGACATTATGGGAAGCAAGTGCAAAAACAAATTAAAATAAATTCTTTCGTCAAACATCGATATCTGCTATGATTGAAATATTCCAACATATCGTTAGAAGATTTTGCGAAATGCGAGGAATAAGAGCAGGAGAGAATGATAAAAGGGACGGTAATCCAGTCAAAAATACAATAATATAGTAAAATGGGATTACACCTTATCTGCACATGTAATCACGGAGATGGGTGCAACTTGAATGTAGAGCTTATTATGAGCTCCTTTAATTATACAGCGATTTATTATGAGCTAGAAACGAATTTTACTTAGGATTGAGCATCCAGGAGGGGATTTGGCTGAACTGCTTCAAGAAATAGCCGTCATGAAGTAACTTGTGATCGAAGGGATTGTCTCGCTCTCAGGATCCAGCAAACTGGTAACACTACATCAAACTTCGTCAGAGGATTAGCGGTCTGTACATCCTGTGAAACAAGAATGTCTCATGTTTTATTGGAGGTCATATCGCTGTCGATAGGTATTAAGTTAGCCTCCCTGATCAATTTATGTTAGGTCTTAGTCTAGATAGGTAGCTTCATATATATATATATATCTACTCTCACACCTCTTGAAATATTGGGGCCCCATAACCAGTATACATTGGGGATTTATGATAATGTTTGCATTCAAAAGCCTTCCAAAAGTTTATTCTGAAGGTTAAGGTAAGAAGGTTTCACCGGGGTGGCTGACGGTGAGAGGTTGCCCGTTTGTATAGGTATTGGACAACACGATCTAAGTGTTGCATCGTAGTAGAGCCGGTGTAATGGTATAAGTGGTTTTATAATAATTGCGATGTCATAGTAGAGGGAGATGATGTTATAGTAGAGATGGTAATATAGTATATGGTGTTATAACAGTAAAAGTGGTGTAATAGTACGAGATGGTGTAGCAGTAGAGGTAATGTAACAGCAAGGTGATGTAAGAATAGAAGTAGTGCTATAGTATAGGTAGTGCAAGAGTAGAGGAGTTACATCAGTACATAGGTGATGCTACAGAAAACCCGAAAGCTCTATTTTGTACATCGTGGAACCTTACATCTTCCGTGTCAAAATCAGGAGTGAAGTCAGTTATTCAGAAGTTTCTCAAATTCCCAGTTCCCACTATGGTTTGTGCTGCATCCCATTGTACTCCACCGCACCCCACTGCTCCCCACTGCACCCCACTACACTCTACTGCACCCCACTGCTCCCCATTGCACCCCACTGCTCTCCACCGCACCCCACTNTGCACCTCACTGCTCCCCATTGCACCCTACTGCTCCGCATTACACCCCACTGCTCCCCAATGCACCCCACTGCACCCCACTGCACAACAGACCACAACAGTTAGTTCCGTCCGCGACGACAATGCTTGCGTTTCATCTTCATGGAAGTGGGACTCCCTAATTGCTGCCACGGTGATGCCACTTCAAGTGCTCTGCTGCTGGTAGCGTTGATATAAGCTACTAAGATTTACATATATTTTGCACTCTGACGTATCGTCCATGTTCACGTCGTTCTAAATTACTCTAACCATTCGTAGTGATATTTCTTTTTAGCAAGCGTAGTAGATTTTTTCTTCATCCACTTCATGAAAACTCTGGAATGTACTAAGCCTTTTCCAAACATTCATAACTTATTCACGGACTACGATACTGGCTTTAATTATTATGATCTTTCAATAATGGTCAATTAAATGCTTTCAACGACATGATTTCTCAATTAAACGAAGTTCGTCACAGCTGTCACTTGGTTTGCTGCAAACCCCGGCATGGCTTCCAAACGAGCTCGCCAAATATGGAGTACAACCTCGCTACAATACATACAAATTGCATCGGTACTTGGTCCAGGAAGCAAGTCAGCACCGCACGATAGCAGGAGGCAGCTGTACAGGATGGTGTGGGATCCAGCGGCCCGCTGGCACATCTCATTACCGCAGCGACGAGGGGATTGCTGCACTCATTACCTTACGTAAGAACTTCACAACTGAGAAAAATCCCACGGCATTAATTAAATACTTCTCTCACTCTCGACTAGAAAAATTGTATCTGACGAAGCATCGAGTGGCTAAAGACTAAAGACTATGGCAGCACAGCGGTCCTGAGCTCTCACTATAGCACTAGTCATTAAGGAATCCGCATGCTTTCGTTGAGCCGTCCCGCTGCGGCCCTGCACTGTTAGCGCTCGCTTGTTCCGTCCGTCAGCCTCTCCGGCCACTTGCTGAACAACGAACACTGCAGTGTAAGCTACCAAGAGACTTCATTTAATAAGCAGAACTACGCACAGTGCTCGGCGGTATTTGCGAGATGGAACTTCTGTCGTTTTCTATTCGCAAATTCAAACACAAGTAGGCAAGGAACAGTGAGTGACTTTGCCGTTTTTTACTCGATGTGTCAATTCGGGTGAAACATTCAGAGGAGATGCGGGATACTGCAGCAGGAAGAGGTGCAGTGAGCGCAGTTTATCTCGGGGCTTGAGAAGGTGAAATCACACGAGCGTTCAAGACGTGCCGATCGTGAAACTTTCGTTCTGCGGGAATGATTTGAAGCTACAATGACGCAGAACTTAAGCAAATACTAGTTAGTAAAAACACAGTAGTTTTTCAACGAGATGGTTCGAAGAATTTCGATTACACACTCGAATACTTCGACGCTTGACGAAGGTTTAATCGACTGATGAAATTAGATTATGACGCCTGTACCGTGTGCATACCCCTGTGTAGTGACCAACGCTGCAGGGCCACCAGCTGAGCGTGGCATGTTAATTAAGGCCTGCAGTCGTGTGCGCCAGCGTGAGCTTATAAGATGAACAAAAGTTTGGCTCTCAATCCTAACGATAACGAACGTTCAGGCCTACAGCGTGGATTTGTGAACCTTGGAAAAAAGCTTACGAGTGGATTTTTTTTGTATTCAAACAAAACAATGTGAAAATGTAGATATCGCTTTGCACGAAGACGGCAGTAGGAAACTCTGATTGGAATTTTTTTAGAAAAAGTTTGTCTTCAATATTGATGTCGTCTATTTATGTTCCCCGTAACCTTTGTATCCTCTGTTATCATTTGTACTGTTTATGCTTCATTCTTTTACCTCATCTTGCGACACTCTCACGGAACTGACGGCAATATTTTTCCATTTTCTTATGTATAACACCAAATATATCAGTCGAGAAAATTGAGATCTAGTTTGTATGCACCACATGAGATGTTTGTCCAAAGGCGGATATTTTCCATCATTCTTTCCTCATCATATTCACCGTCAAACAGTCCGGGATCAGCGTCCATCAAACTGGTCCGTACGTTGTGCTTTCTCCCCTGACAATCACGCTCTGTAAAGTGTTGACAGTCGCACTGAAAAATGATTGTTGTAGACGAGCGAATTTCAGAGGGGCCGTCTTTGTGCCGCGTCCGGCTGCTGCCTCCTCCATCGACCCTACCGCGCGATGAAGCCTCGCTTGCTGGTACTGGGACGACGCTCTGTGTAGCTGGCACACTGAACTCCAGCGCACCAGTCCCCAGTGTGCCAGTTCACAGCGCCCCACTCCCCAGTGCAAAAATCCCCAGTGCCCCAGTCCCCAGCGCACCAGACTGCAGCGCACAAGTCCCTAGCACCCCAGTCCCCAGGGCACACGTCCCTAACGACCAAGCCCCCAGCACTCCAGTCCCCAGTGCACCAATTCCCTGCGCCCTAGTCTCCAGCGCGCCAGTTTCCAACACACCAGTCCCTAGCGTACCAGTCTCCAACACAACGGTCCCTAACACATCAGTCCCTAACATACCAGTCCCCAACACACCAGACCCCAACACACCAGTCCCCAACACGCCAGTCCCCAACACACCAGTCCCCAACACACCAGACCTCGCTGCGGTCTGTGCCGGGACGACGCAGCTCCCGTAGCCACACTTGCTCCCGTCGGCGCGGCGCACACGATCTGTTGTGTGCTCCTTCGTTTGATGAATATTTCGTTGA
>VOMN01093602.1:0-11587 GCA_014899125.1 Orchestia grillus
GCTGCACCTCAATGAAGGCCTGCATTCACCATATATCGTCCATATCATTAATGAGATAAAAATGTAGCCAGATTTGTTTGAAAAACTAACTTGAGTCTCACCTATATTTTTCATAGCTTGAAAAAACTGAAGTCTTACACGGAAATCTAGCAACAGCTTTGTGAAACTTTTCAGTATTATGCGATTGGCTCGATTCGGATTATTTACACGATGAAGGGGACACCCCACGGCTGCTCGCACTGATTGCGGGGACTACTGAGTCTGGCCGAGGTGCCGTGCAGGAGAGCGGCCTCCTGGCTGCGGCGCTGCAGCGGGTGCCCACGTGGTCAGGGCTGCTTGAAGGTCACGAGACGCGAGTCTCACCATTAGGTCATCTGCACAGCCCGTGGTTATTTTTGATGCAGTAATCATTTGGTTTGATTCCCTGAATTTTTAGCTCCGGGCCAAATTATGTCACATTGACTGACATAACGGCTTGCATATGTTTTGCCCGACCAATACCAGGGACACTAAATCACGCATATAACGTTCACACTTTGAATGTTTGCTTTGTATTCAGAGCCGTGACAGATTTCAAAGAACAGATTAATGAATAATTATTGCCTGAAAATGGGCCACTTCCCGCTACGAATAAATCATTGCATAACATTTGCTCGAAGTGCTCATCTTAGAAAATTTAAATATTGTGTGTTCAGAGCTTCCAGCTACAATTTCAACTTGAAGTAAACACTGAATGCATCGGGACGTTTATAACTTACTGTAAATACGAGTATGAAACGTGGGTCCTTCTCTGGCCATTGACGAGTGCTAAAAAAGATTAATTTAATTCTGTATAGGTATGCGTAAATTATTGTAGCGTAAAACGAGTTCAATGCTAACAGATCGAAATAGTGTGGTAGAGGCTGACTGAGTGGCCCTGGTGAGATCGAAATAGTGTGGTAGAGACTGACTGAGTGGCCCTGGTGAGGTCGGCCACAAGGTGCGGATTGAGACCACGCGTACCGTGATCTTGCCTGCAGGTTAGTCCGGTGCCGCACCAACTAGTTTATGAATGATGAAATGCCTCATGTGTGAACTCTACAGCGATTTGGTGAGTTTTCTAAAAAAATTAGCAGAAATAATGTCTAACTTATTCAGCAAGTATTGTATTTGATGAATGGAAGAAATGACGTCTAATTTTTGTGTAACGAAAAAATGAATAATTATGATTTTTTCGGACAGTAAAGTAGGTTCCTTTTATTTCCTGAGTTAAAATATTCTGTGGTATATTTTAGCTGAGAAACTTGAACAATTTGGCTTTGAAGCAAAAGTTGAACAGTGAAGAATTCTCCATTCAACTTCACAACAACAGACGTATGGCATAACACCGATTAAATGGGAAATTGTTTGACATCTATGATGGGCTCGGGGAAAGTCACGGGCTCGAGCAGGATGAGGCTAGAAACGCATGTTTATTGCCTGGGAAGAAACATTATTCGGAACTGGAGTGCAGAATTTGTTGATCACGGTTAGTGTAGAAGGGTAAGCTTGGGTGTGACGTAGAGTAGATCGTAGCACAAGTAGACTTGTATTTGCAAATGGTATAGCGACCAGTCGATACATGTGCCGGGCGTTTGAAATGTTGAGGACCGCGAAGCGCTGATGAAGGGGATTGATTTTGGTGACGGTGGCGAGAGGAGCGTGACAAGAGCTCTGTTCGTCTCTAAGAGGGACGGCCGTTCTGGCCAAGTCCTTAGGACTTAGTGCTGGCACCGCATGGTTGCTGTTTTGGGACTCGTCCCTCGGGACGATGGGCAAATGGCAGCAATTCAAGATACCCAAAATTTATAACATCCAACCTGGATCTTCTTGATTTTTACATATCAGTGAGTCAACAGCTAAATTCCGCATAACCCTGATTCACCTGAAACACATCGTCGGTGCATAGCCTGAATGCACCGCTGCCCAAAATACATCATATTGAATTGAGGTATTATCGTGCCGTTTCCTCAAAAGCACACTAATGTAAATTCCATATCAACTTAATGAGGTATCAACTTCATATTCGTGAGAGACAAAGTTCGCAAAATTCGTCAAGTCATGGAGTCAACATATACCGCATGAGATCGCCGTCCTAGCACTTGCAAAGGACGCAGCCCGAAAATTTACCAAGTCACATTTGAAACCGTAATCATTTTAATATGCATTCACAGATGATATGCATTATCTGTAATAATGATCATCATCGAACACTACCTGTTAAAACTGCAAGCATGTTTCTTGCATCACTGTCATGGAAGAAGGCAAGAAGGCTCCCAATTTTGAGAAGTTGAAGTACCAGGATCAACAGTGAAGTTGTATTGAAGAAAAACTGAATAAACTCCACAATGTGCAGCTACGGTAGGACGACGAATTACCTGTATTTTACTCTCTAACTTTTGTAACTTTTGTCTGCGATTCATCTTACCAGTTCCGTAATCATTTATATAATTTGGCGAATAATTCGTTCATTTCTTGATGAGCAGAGTCATGTTCCATATGGTTTCTCTGGGATTTTTGTTATTTGATATTCCGTGACATGATGATGAATAGTTTAGTTTCCGTGATTCGATGAATAGTTTAGTTTCCGTGACTCAATGAATAGTTTAGTTTCCGTGACGTGATGATGAATAGTTTAGTTTCCGTGATATGATGAATAGTTAGTTTCCATGACATGATGATGAATAGTTTAGTTTCCGTGACTCGATGAATAGTTTAGTTTCCGTGACTCGATGAATAATATAGTTTTCGTGACTCGATGAATAGTATAATTTCCGTGACACGATGAATAGTTTAGTTTCCGTGATGTGATGATGAATAGTTTAGTTTCCGTGACGTGATGATAAATAGTTTAGTTTCCGTGACGCGATGATGAATACTTTAGTTTCCGTGACATGATGATGAATGGTTTAGTTTCCGTGACATGATGATGAATGGTTTAGTTTCGGTGACATGATGATGAATAGCTTAGTTTATGTGACATGATGAATAGTTAAGTTTTCGTGACATGATGAATAGTTTAGTTTCCGTGACATGATGAACAGTTTAGTTTCTGTGACATGATGAACAGTTTAGTTTCCGTGACATGATGATTATTTTAGTTTCCGTGACATGATGATGAATAGTTTAATTTCCGTGACAGGATGATGAATAGTTTAGTTTCCGTGACATGATGATGAATAGTTTAGTTTCCGTGCTATGGTAATGAATAGTTTAGTTTCCGTGGCATGATGATGAATAGTTTAGGTGTTAAATTTATTCTGTGCGTCGTTCTCCTACCCTGTTTGTCAATGGGTTTACTCGCGTATTTTGGCGGAAATATTGAAGCTATCTTCCGAACATGGGCGAACTGGATCGTTATTATGGAGTGTCATTAATTCATTTATTAATTTCAACTCTCGTGAATTTTGCTCCTTGTCAGTTCAAGGTCTTTGTCATTAACTAATTGTATCAATGAATTTATAAATTTTCATCCATCTCCTCAGGCTTGCAGTCATTTCATGATTTGTCAATTTAAATTCCAATGTCATGTATATTCATGCACGACGAACCCACTCTATCTTGTCACAGTGAAGTACATTAATCTCTATTCGTTTGGATATCCTTACTGCATAGCGATCTCTTATTTTCATGGAAATATTCAAAGCTCATGGGTCTCTTTCGTGAATTGCTCGAAAGAAATTTTGTGAACTAATGCTGCTCGGAAATTAAAATACCAATCATAATTTAATGAAACTTATGGAAAACTTAACGGACGTTCCATTCCTCATGACCGTGACATTTTCATAAATTCGGAGTGAATTTAACACAATACAGGAATTTATCGGAGTAACTTTTAACATAATGTAGAAATTAATTTCATCTTCCTTACGTGTGCCACGAATTATATAGAATGGTGCGTTGACGGGACAGCGCTGCTGGAATGAGGGGTCGCTGCGGCCGAGAGCACGAATTTTACTGCTTTTCTGACTCTGTACGATGTCTTTTCTGACTCTGTACTATGTCTTTTCTGACTCTGTACTATGTCTTTTCTGACTCTGTATTATGTTTTTTATAAGAGAAGATAACCTAGTTTTAGTTTCCGCTTAAAGCTAAACAGGAGCTCTGAATCATGCGTTTGCAGTCGATTCTTAGAGGATATTCTAAACTAAGTCAACCACGCGCAGGCCGTGAGATGGAGAACTGGTGCGAAAATGTCTCTGCAATTCCATTGTGAAATTGAATAAGCAAAATATAAATTGTGTCTTTCGGACGGTTCCTCACGGCTCAAAAAATTAATTATTTAGGACACTGGAGATAAGTTTTTAAGCTTAGTAAACTTGAGACTTACTGTTATATAGATGAATTACAGTAATGGTTTAACTTACTGATGGCTGAATATATAACTACGAAACTAATTGTCATTCATCTAACTAAAGTGTTTAGTAAATGAAGCCAAAAATTCTCCCATAACCAATTGGCATCCAAATTAGTCATGAGGGACAAAATTATCATGGATGCGAAAAACTACCATTCGAGCCCCGCGTAATCGAGCAAACTACCGTTAAAGCAGGTCGTCGTCGAGCCAACTACCGTTCGAGCCCCTCATGGTCTTTTGAACAAAAAGTATGGCGACCATTGAGAGGTTTTTGAGTATATCGAATTAACTGGAGAAAGGACAGACTCTTCGGTTTATGCAGCGGCTAGAATTTTTCTTCAAACTTTGAGAGCTCGAGAAGTGAAAATGCCCCTTACGAATGTCGCAAAGTATTACAGAACCTGTGCAGCGGGATCCCTGATGTCAACACCGAACGTCCAGATCACCAGTAACATCTATTCAAAATCTGGTGTAATATTGGCACCTCCTGCTGCTAGCATATTGGCTCCACCTATGGCTAGAATATTGGCTCTACCTGCGGCTAGAATATTGGCTCTGCCTGCGGCTAGAATATTGGCTCTACCTGCGGCTAGAATATTGGCTCCTTCTGCTGGCCTAATATTGGCTTAACCTGGTGCTAGGATATTGGCTCCTTCTGCTGGCCTAATATTGACTCCACCTGCGGCTAGAATATTGGCTCCTTCTGCTGGCCTAATATTGGCTCAACCTGCTGCTAGAATATTGGCTCCTCCTGCTGGCATAATATTGGCTCCACCTGCCACTAGAATATTGGCTCCAACTGTTGATCGAAAACAAGACAAATTTTTCCGTTCATCCTTGTTAGGAAATTGTAAGTCGCATTTCCCAATGAAAATGCGATAACAATGAATGCGAAAAATTCTTTACATGACTGTT
Source organism: Orchestia grillus (assembly GCA_014899125.1). NCBI lineage: Eukaryota > Metazoa > Arthropoda > Malacostraca > Amphipoda > Talitridae > Orchestia > Orchestia grillus. The sequence continues at coordinate 5,291 of VOMN01093602.1, forward strand.
GTTGGAGATTGAAGTAGTTAACTTATTAAATAATCTAGTGTCTATATCTTCTATATATTTATGCGCTAGTACCTACCTACCTACCAAATGAAATTTCAGGTCTCGGACGAAGTATCCTGTATACGGGTTGCATTTTTTGCTATGAAAAGTCAGTCTTCGCGGCATATTTTCAGTTTCCCTAAAAGAGTTCAAACTAGTTGCACCATCAAGAAGAAATTTGCTTCCAAGACCGGACTATCTCGGACCTGAACCTTTAACCTCTGTCCAACACTTGAGAGGACTAGTCCTCATGAGCTGGTTTATCTAAAGTTTGCTTTTCTAAGTTTCCATGAAATTTTCACGGGTCCTGCTAGTTTACTATCATACCTACAGCAAGTAAAAAATCATATTGCTATTAGACAAATTAATAGATTCAAACACTGAAAAAGACCATAAAAATAACATTCATACAAATTTCAGTATGATTGGCACGCATTTATTAGTATAAAGTCGCCAAAATGAGCCAATTCTCCCTTGCGGTTTTGTCAATTCTCATTCTTCATTTCATATCAATACCATTGTTTTCAACCGTTCTTTGATAAGTGCGCTGGGATGCACGTATATGCGCTTTTCCTCGTATGTGAGCCTTCATCAACTGAGAACCTGGGTACGAGTGATCTGTTCAAAGCTGTTCACAGTATGCGTGCCTTTATCAACTGGGAACTTCTGTACGAGTGACTTGTCTGCTGGGTATAACTTACTATTGAGTGTAAATGTATGAATTGCGAATCGGGATGCTCTTTATATGCTGCACTCTAGGCTAGCTAACGTTCCCAATGCGCGCGGAATGGTAGGGTATGCGAGGTATTCCGCACAGCAACGGCCTTCCAAACCAAGGCGTAGGAGAAGGTGACTGCAAGCACGTTCGCCGAGTACATACTTGATGAAATTGAACGTAACAGAAAATAAATTAGCATTCTATATCTGTACATACTTCTCATTCATTTTAATTGTCCTCTAAGATCAAAAGAAAAGTAGAAAGTACTGAAGCATTTTACAGCTTGAAAATAATCAATTTTTCAGCAATCTTGTGCTAATGGACATGCTATATATTTGACCAATATCTAAGTATCACATCTTGTCTATAAATTTATTATTCATAAAATATGAAAAATACTGAAATGTTCGCACGTTCCAATTCTATGCAGATAAATTTGGTCTGGCGTTCGTACTGTCTGACAGTACAAATATGAGTCTTTGTATCAGAGGGAACATAGCGGGTTTCCAATTCTGTCAGGAATTGGTTCTTTGTCGTAGTGGGTCAGAAGAATTCATATTTGCGCAAACTTCTTCTCCTTCATGCGCCGTAGAGTATCCATCACAAACAACTAAGTGTATGGGTATACATGTAGGTTCTCAAGAATATTCTAAGCGTTTGCGCTGTTGTCGGTTTGTCGGTATGTTTAGATCACAATTTTCAAACCTTAGAATCTATTTTTTCACTTAGAATCAGTTATTTTATACACATAGGAGTCTCTTACATACTGCCAATGAAATAAAAAACTTGACGTTTATGCACACCTAAGAGTATATGCTACCTCTGCATCATGACAAAATGAGAGAAGCATATTGTGACAAACTGCAGCACGCTGATTTTGAGGTTAATCAAACATTATCGAATCCCGTGGGCTGTGTTCAAAGGGGTGCAGTCACGGAGTGTTCAAATGTTCTAGTACTAAAAGCATTCAAAATTTGTGAAACCTTGGCTGGTTTTTGCAGTAACTTAATAACCTGCCATGAACGTAGTGTCCAATCAAAATTCTGAAGCAAAACGACACCGTTTAAAACCAGTTTCAGTGCATTTTGGTGCCGCTTTAAAATTGCGAAGTCATCTTTTCTGTGGAGTCAATTTGCGTCAAAATTACATGCACTGATTTCGAAACCTACCATCAAATCTATTTTTTTAGATAGTGACAGCTTTTTTATCATTCTACTATGCTATGAAGTAATGCATTCTATAATATTTGTGTTTTCTGAAATAACTAACGACATCATGTATTCGCTATCAACAAAAGCCTTTAGGAAACTTCGATTCCTTTTGAGACTTGTATAGGGTCAGGTGTACTGCCTAGCATTTATTGGAGTAGCTTCATTAACATCGCTTTACAATTTTATGACTGGGAACAATAACCACTTGTAATGTGCTCGGTTTGTTCGACGTAAATTTGCACAAAATTTTATACGGAGTCGGAAATAATCTCATCCCTTCGGGGATTAGATTATTTGCGGTCATCACTTTTGTGCCATTGGTGTATTCATTTCATCATGAAAAGAATACTGAAGGAAAATGTTTAAACAGCTTAGCTGCCAAATTTACCCTGATAGTTTACCTCAGTTCCCTCTAATCGCGGGGTGAGTTGGTGCACTTATCTCCGGCGGATAACATAATTGGTACAATTTGAATCTATCAAACAAAACAAAATAAGGGCGTAAAAAGTTTTCAGAAGTACCAAAAATGTCGTTGCGCTTGAATGCAATAAATTTCTCATGTCAGATTCTGTATTCTAGTTAACGTCACTAGCCCACTACTTAGAACATACTGTGAAGACTTCAACATCTGGAAGTCACTTTTGGATAACATTCTGTCAGGATTCTCATCATAAATGGCTTAATGATATAATTTTTGCCTAGCACGTATTTCTTATTGAGTGTATAGTCATGATTTCCCGTTTTTTTTTCTGATTGACAAAGTGATGAAACTCGGTTCAATTAAAATATGTTTATTGCTAAAGGGCATTTTTTGTAGCAATTTATTCATATTTATGAGAGTAGAACAAATAATTTCAGTGCCTGCCTCTTTCTCCTCGTTATTTTGATCGATATAGATTAACGATTTGCATAGATATAGTAATTTTTTATGCATACTGTACAGGCATATTACCCACTCGAAGAAAATAAAAAGTGCTCACGGTTTCTTTTTGAGCATTAAAATCGAGAATGAAAACAAACTAAGTACTCTAATTGTGATGAGCGACTCCGAAATGGAATGAGAAACTCTTGGGGTGCTGACATCAAAGTTTCTTCGGCAGGTTGCGGGTGGGGACCGAGTGGCCTCGGCGGACAACACACACACTCCACTAACATAACAGTTTTCCGACGCAATAAGTTCGTGGGTTTGGACGTAATCGCTCACGCTACATCAATACGAACACAGATTTGACGAATTCCACAGACGAAAACATGTCAGATCCAGGAACATTCTCGACAGTACGAACGGGAAAATGCAAAACTCACAGCACAGGATTTAAATTAGATTCGAATATGTGCGAAATATTTAGATTCATGATAAATATAAAAGATTGATGGAACAAGTGTCAGAAACATCAAAGGTTTTTAGTAGTGATAAAAAACGACCATACCTGTCAACATCCTACGTCGGCACGCTTCTTTTCCTCTCATCTGGCGCCGACTTAAAATGAGGAATGTTAAGTCTACACTCTAGAGCAAACGATTTCGGAAGGAAGAGGTTGCCGTGTACATTCACTTTACAGAAAGATGAATCGTATCATAGGAAATAATATATGAACATGCCTTATGGGAAATGAAATATGTGGATACTCCTGCAGAGAATCATAATTGGAGTCGAAAATAATATTTGTTCTACTCACCTGTTAATATGAACCGGTTTGCCTCAAAGAATACGGTCCACGCTCCCACAACTGATAATTCGACGTAACTGTTAGAAGTCAGTGATGAACAATAACTTTCAAAATGTTAGATTTTTATCTCTTTTCTGGTTTGGAGTTGTACACAACACGGACAATAAGCGTATGAGCCAGAGTGAGAATTGCTACTGGCAGTCGCTGTCGCGGTGAAGTTTGGGGTTGTCGCTCTGTTTGCTGCCAGTCGCGATCTGAAGGCCGGCACCGCCTCAGTAAAGTTGTTGTCAAGTCGCCATGGAGCGCGGCTGCTTCTCGGAGGCGCCCCCCGTCCCCTTGCTGCGTGAGCAATGAGGGGACGATAAAGCGGCTCATTTGTCGCGTCGTATTGGTAACTGCTGCCATAGGTACACAAGTGAAGGCCATCGCGTCTCAGTAAATGGTATATTTTGCGTCGTTCTTCAATTATATTCTGTGTGTTGTGCTCTGGTATTTCCCCTCTGTACGTCTGCATCAGGATGTAAGCTTCCCAGAAGTAAACTATGTTACAGAGGAATACTTGGAAAGCGGTTTATATCGTCATTTCCAATGATATCATTTTCGTTTGCATTGTTTTAAAGTGACCGGTCGTTAATTATTTAGTCTTGGATCATGAACTTGTTTAGAGCTGATTTTTTACTTAATTGGAAAAGTTTTCCAGAGCGAGTCGGTTACGAGAAAATGTCAACCATACGTTTCTGTCTCAGGTGCGTGTGAGCAGCAGCATGAGGGTGAGACGAAATCACGCTTTGCAATGCATTGTGTACGAGAGAACCATCTCAAAACGTGGCTGTAGTTTCGTGGTCTGAGGTTATTTTGAAGGTCTGGGGTTATTTTGGAGGTCTGGGGTTATTTTAGAGGTTTGGGGTTATTTGGAGGTCTGGGGTTATTTTGAAGGTCGGGTTACTTTGGGGGTCTGGGTTATTTTAGAGGTCTGGGGTTATTTTGGAGGTCTGGGGTTATTATGAGGTCTGGGGTTATTTTGAAGGTCTGGGTTTATTTGGAGGTCTGTGGTTATTTTGGAGGTCTGTGGTCATTTTGGAGGTTTGGAGTTATTTTGGAGGTCTGGGATTATTTCAGAGGTCTGGGATTATTTCAGAGGTCTGGGGTTATTTTGGAGGTCTGGGGTTATTTTGGAGGTCTCGGGTTATTTTAGAGGTCTGGCTGAAGTATGAAGGTCTGAACGAATTTTGAAGGTCTGAGTGTGTTTTGAGTTTTGGGTGAGTTATGGAGGTCTGGGTGAGTTTTGGTCTGGGTGAGTTTTGAAGGTCTGGGTGAGTTTTGGAGGCCTGGGTGAGTTTTGAAGGTCTGGGNGTTTTGGAGGTCTGGGTGAGTTTTGGTCTGGGTGAGTTTTGGTCTTGGGTGAGTTTCAGATGTCTAGGTGAGTTTTGGAGGCCTGGGTGAGTTGCGGAGGTTTGGGTGAGTCTTGGAGGTCTGGGTGATTTTTTGTATAATTTAAAATTATTCAGGATCGGCAGACAGTGACTCACACTGCAGGGAAGCCGCAGTACCACTCGAGTGGAAGGGCAAATTATTAACGTTAATGAAACGGTTTGACCATCCAGCCCACATAGGATCAAAATGAGTCTTGACAACGAGTCGAAGCGGCGATCAGCCCAAAATAGCAACGAATCGCAGAAAGCCTTTGGAACAGAGCCGAGGTCTGTGTTCGACCGCCGCTCGCGTATGGGAAATGCGACCGACCCACGATCCCTTTCCCTTCTCCCTCCGAATATCCCCCCCCTCCATGAAAATCATCGAAGGATAAGAACAACGTCGCACCTATGTCCTGGGCGATGTGACAACGTGACGACTGCTCGAGTTGAAAGCGGAGTTACCGGGGCTAGCCACGCGAGTTACCGGGGCTAGCCACCCGAGTACTCGAAGAAGAACGGGCGACGTCGGGAGAGCGAGACGTGGCCACGCAGGAGACTTAGTCGTCGGAGAAAATCATATATTTTTTATTTTTGAGTCCGATGGAGCTTGAAGAAGTAAGGTTGTAGGATCCGAAGCTCTTGTTGTTGAAAGAAATTAGTATCGTCTTTGCCATTTACGGGACTGTAACCCCGTGGTCGCGTGTCTCGTTCGGTCTGCCCGTCTAAGCATAGAGTACTTGTACTGAGTACCTTAGGGTTCAGGGCTCAAGGCCGTGGCCATAGCAATTTATAAATCTGGTTCAGGATTGAAGACGTGTTTGCTCATGCAGAGCTATCACACTGACCCGCGAAGGTGCTCACGTGCGGATCGTATTGATGTTTCACTCATTGCTTGTTGGTTGAATATGCCTGTATGATCCCCGAAGCTCCTAAGGACGTAGTGTCATTTAATTTAAATTGTGACTGCGAAAACTCTCGGGTATTTTATTGATGCCCACCAGAGGATCTCAGAACACGCGCCAAGGGCGCTCAGTTGGACGCTATCTTTGCGAGTCCCGAACAGCACGTTGCACGGTGCGAAATGTGTAAACATTCGTAAACATTTCTAAACATTTATTTACCACAAGTAATTTGCATCAGATACAGGTTTACCTTAAAATGAGGAATGACAAAGAACCGGGATCAGAATATATATCACATGTGAGCCTGAATAAGCTACAAGGCTTCTAGGGCAACCTATATAG
>VOMN01093605.1:0-34972 GCA_014899125.1 Orchestia grillus
ATTAAGCTTTTATTTTGAATAGGAAATCGCAAGTATTATGATTTTTGTATGAAATTTTCCTCTACGAATAGGATCATGACATTGCAGTCAAGTTACACGAATCAAAATTAGATGGTTGTGTATCAAACATGGTACTTGGAACTTGAATGTAATATAAGGGTGCGTTGTCTTGCAAATAAGTTTAATGAATTAAATTTGGACGGTGTGCGGAAACATGATGTCGATTTGTTTGTCGCCTCGTGGAATGAGTGAACAAAAGTCATACGTACAAAGTGATGTGAAAACCACTCATATTCGACGCCTGCTCAGATCGAGCGTGTGTAGGATGTGCGTGGACGTGTGAAGATTTAACGTTTTAGTAGTTGCATCATCTTTTGTGTCCTCACTCATAATCAAATTGATTATCGATTCTCAGTCTTTGTAGGCCTGCCCCCGACTTCATCATTTCACCTTTGTTCACGTTGGGCTTTGAAGTCGAGCCTCACTCTTGCGGTGACAAGATGTCCGCACATCCGACGCTGGGCACACGTTCATGTCGTGCAGGTGTCGCCGTTCCAGTGCTCGTGAAGCCTTTCTGTGATGTAGTGCAGCGCTACAAGCTTCCTTTACTGCGCCAGTAATGCTTGTCGCTGGAATAGTTAGCGTGTTGACGCCATCTTTTGCGTTGGAAGTATGGGGCCTCATTTCATGTACGCTCTAAGCAGGTATGTTTTCGTCGTTTAAGATACAGTTCACTATCGATGCGTCATTAATGTTTGTGCTCCTATGATCGTATACTTGAATTGTTGTACTCAGGGTTGTAAGTGAAGTGTTATCGTAACATAGAATAGTTCCTAAATGTTTAGGAAGCCGCTGCAAAGCGCTCGTGAAAAACGCGTCGCTCTCTGTCCCCTTTCGAAACGTGCAGGGATAATGCAGGGGGATGACCACCGCGCACATTAGCCGCACAAAATGAGCAGTTCGCTGCCCGACCTTCATCGAGCGGGCATCGATTGTGACGGCAAGCCGCTTAGGCCCTTGTGAATGAACCGCGCGGCTCAGCCTTCCACTAGTGCCTGACCTCTTATAGGCGTGCTGGAGTGAGGGACCGCTCAGTCGCTCGCTGAGCTCGGGTGCGTGTGGAGACCTGCGTCTGCTGGTCTCTCTTCTCGTGTGTGCCCCAACGCCGACTTCATGACTAGGAAAGGCCGAGTGTTATTTCTCAGGAGTGAGGCCTCAACTTTGTAAATACGTTTAGTGTATTGACGCATTCGCCTCACCAATACAACGTTCGTTATCGCGCATGAAACATACCCGTTCTAACTCGTGTGTTGAGTTGCAACTGTTATTTTATCTATAGAAAGTAATATAAATCGATGATAATGCGTTTAGTGCATATATCACGTTCTCGACGCCGGTGATCTGTTGAGACACCATATCTTTGTGTGACTTCAACAGATACCGATAATTTTGGTTGTCTAGTAACATAACTTATAGGCCACACGTAGGTTTTAATCGTCATTTATTTCATGTATTTTGCTAGTGTTACGTTCAATGTAAGGATATAGAGTTCGACGTGTCATTGGTTGTGTGAAATAAAGTTGTAAAAGTGCAACTGCCTGGCTGATCGACTGCTTGTCTCAGCAGCTGCACACTTGACAGTTACTGAGAACATGTGTGCGATGCGTGTGAGCATGTCTCAACCTTCCTGAGTCAGTGGGGATGATCAGTGCTTACTCTGCCCTCTCCTCAATGCGTGGGGAGTAGTCTTCATACGCGTGTGTATCATGAACATGTATCTCGAGTGTCGAGAACGTGTTGCAATAAGGTCATGACGAGGAGAGATCCCAAATGGTTGTATCATAGCTGTCAGGACAGGATCACTTGAGTTTTCTGGTTGGAATTACCGTTCTAGTAATTTAGTGGCAATTAATTTTATGCGTCTACAAACTTATAGCTCAAAAGAGAAACGATTAGTTGATAATTACTTTATGTATGTACATTAGAGGCACTTAATATCAATGAGGTATTGCATTGCCTGATTGCATTTCTCATTGTTTACCAATAATAATACAAGTTGACGCAAATTATTATGCAACGTTGAATAGTGAACATTTGCTCAGCTCCTCAGTGCGCCTGTTGTTGACCACCGTCTTGAGGAGACAACAGTCCGTATCTCAGTCTCGCTGGGACGTGTTGAGTCGTTATCTTATCTCCTGCAGAGCTTTGCTGCATAAGGCTGCGGTCTGCCTGTGATTGTCACTTGAGAACGCCAGTCCTGTGTTGCCTCATTTGGGTACCAGTCCCAAGTCACCTCATATGGGAGCTGTTCCCAAGTCACCTCATGTGGATGCCAGTCCTAAGTTACCTCATATGGGCGCCAGTGCCAAGTCACCTCATATGGGCGCCAGTGCCAAGTCACCTCATATGGGCGCCGCCAGTGCCAAGTCACCTCATATGGGCGCCAGTGCCAAGTCCCCTCATATGGGCGCCAGTCCAAAATCACCTCATAAGGGCGGCAGTCCTGAGTCACCTCGTTGAAGTAACTTGTATTGCCTGTACGTGGTGGTCTTACCTTCCGCACTTTAACCGCCCCGCGAGAGAAAGCCCGTGTATTTATTTCGTTACGTACGACTTGTTATATTCTAGTTTATTTATGTGATGAGACAAAGATGGGAGCTCATCAGTGAGTAAATAGTGTGACACTACTCTCTACAGTCCCGCAGTCTAAATTTGGTCAGCCAATGAGGTAGTGACACTGGACACTTCACACCACAATGCAGCGTTCGTAATAGCTGAGAGGGATCGCTGTTAGGCTCCAGCTGCGACAAGAAACTCGAACGTCTCTTGAGCTGTTCTCATTGCCCGTCGAGCTCAACCCTGTATGGCGCTCAGTTTTTGTTCTAACGTAAAAAGTGTATATTTTGCTTGAACAACCGTCTTTAGTTGTGCTGGGATAATGTGGCTTGTTCAAAAAGACTTTCATTTAGAAATGTTCATTTTAAGAGTGTTTTAGTTTGATTTCCATTAAAAATTATTCTTGAACTATCATTGGGAATATTTATTATTGAGACGTAGAGGTTTTTATGAAGTGTTGCCTGGAAGCAATAATTTGCTGGAGGTTCAGTAAAGTAAGGTACCCCTCACTGATATCGGTAGCACTGATACGTTTTACAAATGTTTAGGACACAATTTAACGAAAGGGTACCTCAATTTTGGACTACCCTGTACATGCAATTATTGAGTTACCCTGCAACGAGGCAACACGCGTAAGAAGGCCGTAACAAGGGCCCTCGTCTTGATTTATTTGCTCAGCCCCTTCCTGCGCACTCGAGGTCCACTGGACCGCCGCCCCCGGAAGCGCAGTTGGTGCACCATTTCATCTCGTGTTCGAGACTCTAGTGTGTGCTTCTCAGAAGGCAGCGAGCTGCAGGAAACGTTATGCGTCATTTCAGGCAATTATCTGTGACCGCCAGCATTGGAGAACTGTGAAGATTTCCTCTGTCCGACGGTGCGCGAGTTGCCAACTACAAACCTGAGGAGGCAACAAACTGTATCTCCGTCTCGAGGGTGTTAGGAATGCTCTTGAGCGCGCATGTTTTTGCTGCATAATCAATTGTGGCGAGTTTGTACGATTTCTTGCCGTCAGTGGAAAGAACTATAAAGCAGTTAATGTATCGACGATGGTACGTGTACGTTTATATGTCCACTGCCTTCGTATCTGTTGTGACGTTTGTGCTACAATGCTCAAATTCTTGTGAATAAGAGTTGATGAATAAAGATAAGTTGCATCTTATTTTGCTTGGCACCCCTGACTAAGATGCTTGTTTCGTACCTTAGCTACCAGTGGCTGCTTATTTAGCAGACGCCCTGTTAAAATTAAGTTGTTCTCGCTGTGAATGCCAGCCTAAGTCATCAGGTGATTTCTGCCGCATGACCGTCGTCTCGCGCTCTGTATTGTGTTAGTGTCTCAGGGAACGAATGCCGTGCATAGTGATAAGACTTCGTAGGGCTTTTCCCTCTTGCTACTTGTTTTATCTTTGCGAGTTGGCCTCTATAGTATCTACATATAGTCTGAGAATTGGGATATAATGTCGTCACCTCAAAATTCCCATACTCCTGAGCGAGAACTACTATTCCATCAGTTGTTTCGAGGTAGATGATGGTATATTTCTTGAGTTAGTCACTTGAAATATTTATGTATTTTTCAATATTATCGGGCATCGAAGTTGATTTAAATTCATCTATTCAGAGTCTATAAATAATTTCGTGAGGTGCTCGATGATACACGGGCGTGATAGAAACAATGGAAGACCTTGGTGGTGCTGACCTTCAAATTGGCCAGGTTGTGAGATCAATGAAGCGCGCGGTGTTGCTATGGTGCTGCGACCTTTTCTGGTCGTTTGCTCTGTGAGTGTGACGAGGTTTTCTCTTCTAATGTCACCTGACAGTCGCGCGAGGCGGCTGCAAGAGGCACCACCGCCAGGCTGTCGCCTCCGCAGGTCTCAGCGTCGGACCTGGAGCCGCTCTTGTGCGCCTGGGAGCCGTGTGAGAGCTGGGTGAACTGTGAGCTAGGAGCTTGGTGGAATTCTGGCCTTATTGTGCGAGTTTCTCTTGTGCATGATGGGTGATGAGTTCTTACACACGTTGTGTGATGTGTTGTTTACTTTTGTGATGTGTACTTGTCTTCACTCTTGTGACGTCTGATGCGTACTTATCTGTACTCTTGTGACGTGTGATGCATTCTTTTCTTCAATTTTTTGATGTGTGATGCATACCTGCGTTGAATTTTTGTGATGTGTGATGCATACCTGCGTTGAATTTTTGTGACGTGTGATGCATACCTGCGTTTAATTTTTGTGGCTTGTGATGCATACCTGCGTTTAACTTGTTTGATTTGTGATTCATACTTGCCTTTGCGTCTGTGATATGTGATGCATACTTATCTTTATTCTTATGACTTGTTGCGTTCTGTAGGTGTGTACTAACCCGCCATTGTCGTAGCTGAGTGACAGCAACCGCCATCAATGAGTGCATGCTGAGTGGTGTGCAGAGCTGTGTTTGTGTGGAGTGACCTATTCGAAAGGGGAGGAAAAATTCTTGGGGGGTAAAGAAACTTTGAAAAGATGAATTCCTTCGGAATGTGAAATTCCTGAGTTGGTAGTTAACTCCTGATAATTCTTTAATAAATAGCTAATTCTTAAGCGTGCAATGTATTCGATATTTAGTCCTTCTATTGCACTTATTCGGCTTAGTCCTTCTATTTCACGAAATGAAAGACTTATCCAATTTGCGTTTTGAAAACTTTCGAATATTTGAAAGCACTTCAATATCATCATTGTTGACGATATGTCACTTGGGTGGGTGGTTGAGTAGGTGGTCTCGATACGTTACTCACAGGTTCCCTCTTTGGTGCTTTTTACCTTCATGACATCTAGGGCTGATTGTTGCCTCACAGAGCTTGTTTGTATGACTCAATTTGAGCTTCAACCTAAGTCAACTCAAATTTTTGTTTTGCTGTTCACAGTATGAACAGTAACTCAACTGATCGAGTTGTTTGTAACTTAATTTTTTTAAGAAAAATTTTTGAACCCTTTGAATTCTACGGTTACTCCTCAGCCGTAGCTTAGTGTTTACTTGGTGCATTATGTATTCCAAACTGTGAACAGATTTTAAAAACTATTTATACGTTCAGGGCTCAAGGAGTTAAATCTGTAAACGTAGGTTCTCCTTCACTTCTATGAGTTGATTCCCTTCATGGCAGAGTTCACTAATTTTACTTATTTTGCAGTACCATATGTTTTATTTTCAGCTTAAATATAGTGCTTATGTATCTTTCAGTCAATCCTAGCTTCACGTTTTTCAAATATTTTTTTTAAAAAGACTTTAAAATTAGCTTTATCATTAGTTCCTCGCTGCTCCATATTCTGCGTGTGAGTTAAGGAGCAGGCAAGCGCACGTTAGCTAGAAATTATGGGGGCGTCGTGTAACAGGCTGCCCCTGAGATCAGACCGCGCACAGGCGCCTGTAGGGAGTCCACCTCAAGTCCGACACTCCTCCGTCGGACAGAGAAGTCGAGACCGCTCGGCCAACTCGGGCCCCGCGGTGCAGCGCTGTCTCCAATGTAAAAAACAACTCGCGTCCAGGAGACGCACCAACAGCAACTCGAGCTCCGGGAGTGATGATTGCGATGACTCGGGACTGTCGTCCAACGAAGTCAGCGGCCTGGTGCGCAACGACAGCAATTCGTCGGGTATTTCATCATCGGCTTCGGTATCTCCTGGCGATGGTGTCGAGCTGCAAGTTCCATCGTATCCGACGGCTCAAAGTGACATCAATGACAATTGTAAAGCTGCACAGAGTGAGGATCATTCTAGTCAGCCTCCGATATATCCCATGACTTTGGACAATGGTCCCGCGAGAACAAGGGTGCAAACCATCGATGCTGCCTTCAGTGAAGTGGCGTTCAAAGCGAACAATCAGCGTTTATTAGACGTGCGTGATGACACCCAACCCTTCGATGAAGACGATGTCTTTGTTTCAAACAAACGTAGTGTGTCCGCTCTGGCCAGTAGAAGAAATAGAGCTAGGCACAACAGTAGTACGGATAGCGGTAAGCTATTTGACTCGAGCCTGAACAGAACTGCTGGTGGTGGGTCAAACCTCTGGACCCATCGCTCTGACAGAATTACAAAATGGATCACCGGAGAAGGCTTGGATGCGAGCCTCGGGCGGGAGTTGAGTCCGTACGAAGTGAGCTCGACTGGCCTCTCTGAGGACAACCTCTCCGTCCTGGCCAACACCTCGGAGAGTGTGGGGCGCTTCGAGATTTCTTTTGCGAGCCAGTCCGGAGCGTTCATTCATACCGGACCGGAGGCCAATTGGTTAGTTCACTTCGTTGGTTTTCAAGCGAGTCCTCAAAGTTTAAGGACTTGATGTTATTGTTCTTCCCTGCGGCGATTCAGGGTTTTGTCTTCGATTTCTGCCATTATTTTTCAGGATGGCAGACTTTGTATTACGTATAACACACCTAATTTTATTGTACCTCTTTACGCTCAATGTTTTAATTTTCTTGTTAAAATAAGAAGACTGCCTGCCTAATTTGTTTCCGTCACTTAAGGAGAGAGTCACTAAACCAGGAGTCATAAAGAATAATGCATTGCCGTGTAAGCTTACACTCAGGTTTCTTTATAGCTTATATACGTATTCATTCTGCGTCGAAGTTTCCAGTCACAATGCCTGGTCCAGTCTGAGACGAGATCCTTGACATGGGTCTGATGAGCCCGTTATGATGACCTCGCGTTTACCTTGCATGACTCACTGGTATTGTGATGCGTTGGTTCTCATAGAACCACCATCTCATATCCTGGGTAGTGTAGTAGAATTATATGAGATGACTTAGGCGCCACAAGCTGAGGGTTGTGACTCTCTAAGCTGACTCCTCGCTGTCCTCGGTCTGTTCAGAGGATGCCGAGTTTTGCACTGAACTTACGGCCTTGTTTACTTCAGCCTTATGATCTTTGAACTTATTTCCCTGCCAAATTACATGCTTGGCCGTATCCAAGGCGACTGTTGAAGACGCCTCATCTGGTAATGTCATCTGTAGCGTTGCTGACCGGGAAACGAGTGGAAGGAGGCAGACGGATTAAATTTCGCTACCCTCGCAGGCGTTTAGATGTAAAATTTTAACCGATGATTGAAACCCTCATGGGAGGCGCTGTGAGCCTCTCACGCTGATACTAACTACTACCATCGCCTACCCGTCCTGCCCCCTGCAGACTGAAGTGTGTGGGCCCCAGGGCAAGGCAGCCCTGCTCTGTCTTCTGGACTTGAAGGATGGAATCGCATTTTCACAGTTCTAACGCGGCAACTCTTGGTGAAGGATCAATCAAATGTTTAGTTCTGTGTTGTGCTTCCCTCGTTGTTCCTCCACATGTCGCGTCTCAAGTAATCATGACAAATAAAACGTAATAAAATATCGTGTTTATAATTGGTGTACTTCGTAAATCAACGTCGCATTGTATTTTGTACTTGTGTTGCGTTGCTGTGTGCTTCTATTGCTTCGTTATAAGCCCTGGCCATGCCAGTACTGGCTTACATGAGGTCGCTCTAAACCCTGTCCATGCGAGTACTGACTTACATGAGGTCGCTATAAACCCTGTCCATGCCAGTACTGGCTTACATGAGGTCGCTATAACCCCTGTCCATGCCAGCACTGGCTTACATGAGGTCGCTATAACCCCTGTCCATGCCAGTACTGGAGAACTAAACTCGCGCTACAACTCCACAGGACAATCCAGGACCCAGCGAGCCAGCGGCTCACGTGGTACAAGCCTCCCCTCAGCGTCCTCGTCATCAAGAAGGTCCGCGACGCCTCGGTCATCCCGCCCTTCCTCGAGCTCGTCATCTGGCTCACGCAGGTCGGGCTCCCTTCACATACGTCGTCGTTGGGACGCTCGATTCGCTAGAACTCGAGCTTCGAAATCAGCAGCTCGACTGTGAACTATAATTCTTTCCCTAATGAAAAAAATGAGCTTGAACTTTCTGGTGCAGTAATTCCTTTAGGTCTTGAAGTTGAAGATCAGGGACCGCATTTTCAAAACTAGTTACGAGGTTACATCGATCAGCGGGTAACGTAAGTCCAGCTGAGTGAACGTAGCTACGATGTGTGATAATATCAAACAAGTTGCGCTCAAGATTTTTACGTAACCTTGCAACACCCAAGAGTTTACGTTAGTGCAGTTTGTTTGAGCGTAGGTGTATATGCACACGAGCTGCTGGCCGAGATTCACGTGATAGCTATGCTTTCTCTAAAAATTTGTGTTGAACATATATGATAATTATGAAGTGTTATTTGCGACTGCTACAATATACTTGCTATTGTGATTTCCGTTATTCTTTGAGAACTTCATAATTTTTGCATATTTCATAGAAAGAAAAAACGGTATTTGACTAGTGTATCAAAATAATCTATTCTTCTCCACATAGCGTTTTGCGTAAGTCCTCGTTAAAATGTCTTTCATTATACTAAACTTACGATCAACGTACGCTGAACGTAACTTTTTCACGCGAGTCCTACAACTTACGATAGTTTTGAGTACCCTGACCCATGTTATAACGTAGGAGTAGTGTGCTAACAGTGTTGGATGTTATCTTGTTCTTTGGGGATTTAGCGCTCTAGTATTGCTAGCTACTGACGCTGGACCAAGCGATAATTGTTGAAGTTCATTGTGGCTTGCTTCTTTTAATTTCTCGCGGTACTTTTACATTTATGTCTTCCTCGCATGAGAGGTCAACACGTCATGCTGCAAAGCTCGTTGATCGAGCATCTTGTATTGGTTTATTTTTGTTCTTTCTTCCATTTTTGAATGTGTGCCAACTTATGCCGCCTCTACAAAGCTGTGCCGTCTAAAGACACAAAGTTTTCTCACTTCAACAACCTCTTAAATTAGTTTCAGTGGTATTTTCACTTTATGAGTCATATCAATTGTTCAAAAGTTTATTATGCCCATGTATACAGGTATTATATGTTAATCTTGATTCTCAAATTCTTTTACCCTTGGAGTAATTCCAATTGCTTATGCCTCATATTTTAGTTGGTTTATGTTACATGGCACGTAAAATTATCTTTTACTTGCCTAAGATAATACAACTATGACTTCACATGAATGAGTGCGCTTCTAGGCGACGGTCACCAATGTTTGCTCCCAATAATTACAGGAGAAGCATATGGTTGTGTTCGTGGAAGCTTCTGTACTGGAAGACCCCCTCGTGACCAGCAATCCCATGTACCCTGCAGTCAGGGACAAACTCATGTCCTTCAGAGAGAAGCACGACGACCTCACAGACAAGATCGACTTCATCATCTGCATGGGCGGAGACGGCACTTTGCTTTACGCTTCTTCCCTTTTCCAGGTAAGCCTGAGGATGCAGTGCAACTGTCATTCTCGTATGTGTTGGGGAGGGCTTGCTAGGGGCGAGGGCTCTGCAGGGAATGGTTGGTGGTACACCGCATCAGTATTGAGCTTCCCCATTCAATGCGAGTCTCTCTAGGCGATTAGTTCAATTATGCTCCCTGTGCGTTACTCAAATGACAAAATTGAGGGATTCCCAAACTCAAGGTTATAGCGAAGCTGAGTTTTACTGGAGGAGCGTACGCGGCTTAGGTTATGAAGCGACAGATTGGTAGTAAAACATATCAATATGGACACTTTATTTTCTTGGCCTTTGATACTGTTAACGAACCGTTTTCTTTGAAGACTTATTGTATGCTCTTTAGAGTGCATGCCAGTGTGTTTGGGGTTAGGTTTTATCTGCGCGCTGCTGTTGCTTGGTTGCTCGTCAACGCTCTCGGATGCTTTTGTCCTCTTCTCAAGTAGCACACAACCCACATGACTGCTCCATTTGCGAAGTGTGTTGTTATGTCAGGTTGTGTTTTGTAGGGAGGTGGATACTCTTATGCATTTTGTTCATTTGCTGAGTAGTTTGGAATTAAGATAAAGATGAATGACCTTTGATTATTTAGTTTTATGTTAGCTGCATCATTGGAATACCTACATCACAGTAGTCAAAATGCTTCTGTCCAGTATGAGTGGGACCACATACGTGCCGTTACATAACAAACGCTTATTTTGTGCCTTTGACATCAGCAAAGCGTGCCCCCCGTCATGGCCTTCCATTTGGGGTCCCTCGGCTTCCTGACGCCCTTCAAGTTCATCAACTACCAGGTGCAAGTCACCAACGTCCTGGAGGGTAAGCATGTTGGCACAGTTGACTCCCATGGCAGGAGGTGGGAAACTTTTTTGGTAAACGAGCTGTGAAAGTAAAATATTTTAAATCTAGTTCTGTGCTAGTAAGTCATGGATTGCATGCGTTCGTTTTGATTAGAATTTTTTCGCGGGACTGCTGCGAGCGAGTTTGAGAGCGAGAGATTGCTTCAGCTTGAGGTACTGTGCTTTCCGTAGTTTGAGCCTCATGTGCCAAGTACGACCACTGAGATTTTGATGATGTGCAGGGAATGTTTTCAACGTACGAATTGAGAATTTACTCTAGTCCATACTTCAAATATTGGCACTTTTTCAATTTTAAAGAAAAGTTTCCCGATTCAGAGCAAGTTTCCCACGTTTTAAATTAAGTTTTACCCCGTTGCATCGCACATTTAACCAACTTTAAAACTGCTGTCTGTATTCTATGGTGCAGGGAAGCTGTAGCGGCTTTTGAATCAGCTGTGCTGTAACTATTTCGTCGTAGTGTACCTTGCAGCTTTTTGTTACTCCATACGTGTCTCCGAGTTGATGGTTGGCAGCACAACAATTGTCTTACTTTCCTTTGCTCTTACGACGTTAGATATTTAAGATGAGTCAAATCTAAATTAAGATGAGGCCCAACTATTATAGAAGGCATTTTATGCACCACTTCAGGAATCTCGGTATCATTCGGTCGTATTTTATCGTTTCCTTAGCATTTTTCATACATCATCTGTTGCTAACGATGAGTGTTTATTTTTAAACAACTTCTGATTTAGCGTTCTAGATTTGTGCGGAACCTGCACATACTGTACGTGTACGTTGTTGTGTTATTTCTTGCCTCAGTGATAATTACACAGATGTGATGTACGCGTGTATAAGTGAGTGGTGTATCATGTACGCGGGTATGACAGTGGGCCGTTACATGTGACGTAGGTGTACATGCCGCACGTCTGAGTCACAGTCCTGTCACGCCTTAGGACACGCCGCCCTCACCCTGCGCTCGCGCCTGCGGTGTATCATCCTGCGACGCGGTCAGGAGAAGCAGTTCCAGACTCCCAATCATGAGACGGACGCCAATTCCACCTCCTCCAATTCCACAACGAACGCCACGTCCATCCCCAGCGCGGGGATCAAAGTCCCTACTAATTTACTCGTCCTCAATGAAGTGGTCATCGACCGCGGGCCGTCACCCTACCTCTCGAACCTGGACCTTTATTTGGACGGCAAGCGCATCACCTCCGTGCAGGGAGATGGTTAGTTCGAGGTTAGGGGGTCGGGTTGCCTGTGGTGAGCTTGTCTGTGCGTGCTAGGCAGAAGAACGGTTACTTGAAGCCGTAAAACTCCCGCAAGTAGTAAGCTGCGGGACGTTTTTCATGCATGTCTTAGGATACCGTACCGTGAGAGTAAGGGCTTCTTTTTATTACTTCCTAGACAGATATTTTAATGTCGCTGTCAGACTTGAGTGTGTCTTGCGAAGTCCTTAGGTATAAGAATAGTTCAATCATAGCAATAGTTCAACATACTTACTTATTATTATTACCATCGCACTTAGAGAAATCTTGACACACCTGGGCATTTCAATCTTCATTCGTCGACTCAGTATTACAGCTGCAAGAGCTCGCTTCACTGTGAGATGCCTTGGGGAATGAGTTCTTCAAGTGTCCTCTCCGTAATAACGTGTCATTTCATCTTATCAAATTGGTGAATTAGTTCAGAGTTATTCGATGTGTTACTCACGTCTATAATTAATTTCACATTGACTCGTAGAACTTGCAGCCACACGTTACGATTAATCAAATAGCACTCTATACCGGTATTGCTAATATTCTTTACTTTTACTTATGTTTCTATTTATTCCTATTTCATAATATATTATGTATGTACGTAGATTAAATTCGCAGTCAGAGTAAGTTAAATTTACGTATGAAATTCCGTAGACTTATTTTAAATTTGTCAGGTCGGCGCACTCCCATGCCATATTAGAGAGTGTCATACTATGTTTGTGATACACATTTGTGCCTCGATTTTGTTATAAACGTACAGAACACATTAGTACGTCAAAAATACATTGTATTTTTTCTTTGTTGACCTCTTTATTTACGTCTGAGAAATTCTTGCAATAATAAGCTCAAAGGCTGTCGCTTTCGTAAGTTGGTTCGGTTATCATTTTCAATGTTGTTTGGCGTCTACCTCCGACGCTGTCCAGTGTCCGTCGCTCCTTAGCGTTACTATTAATTATGAATTGAAATTGCTTGTATTGATGGCTGAGGCGATGTGCACATTTAATCTCGGTACTGATTGAATTTGAATCAAGATTGCTAGTCTTGTTTTAGCTCACAGTACATGAGGAGAAGAAGAGGCTAGCTATGGCTCGTAGTCTGCAGAGGGTCATCAGTAGTGAATTGATAATAAATTTCTCTTCTGTTGTCTGTTCCAGAGTAAGAGCTGTGCTATCTCGGATTAGAGCACGCAAGTTCTAATTTAGTGGAAATACCTCAATAACCGGTTGAGATATTCATGACTGATTCAGATCTAATGTTCAATATTTTTGGTGTGTAATTCAGTTGTGACTTCGAGTGCCGTAGGTCGCACCCGCGGTGTGTCGGTGGCACTCGACTTTGGTTACGCTTGCACCTCTGAGAAGGGTTTTGTGCACCCTCACACCCTGTCCAAGTTTAGCGCTGCTCGAGGTAAAGGAGCTAACTCTACACCAAATTTGTTCAATAGAACAGTATTTTATTTCATCATCTCAATTTAGCATGGCGCCCAATCATATGGCGTTTTTAAGCGATTGAAAGGAAGTTGCAATGGGAGCCAGTTCGTAGTTGCAGGGAGCCAGTGAACTGAATTATAGTTAGTATTCAAACGAAAAAATGTGAAAATTGCTTAAATATGCAGCACTGAATAATCTTTAATGGTTTTGTATTGCTGTGCCAAATAACATAACCAGAGAGGCGGGATATTGTGTTCATTCCACCTCACCCTGTATTTCTTATGTCCCGCATCTCCTGAAAGCCATTTCACATCCCCTGAAATGCCGCCCATCACACCCCTG
The DNA here is from genome assembly GCA_014899125.1 of Orchestia grillus. Lineage (NCBI taxonomy): Eukaryota > Metazoa > Arthropoda > Malacostraca > Amphipoda > Talitridae > Orchestia > Orchestia grillus. Next base: position 13,783 of record VOMN01093605.1, read on the forward strand.
AAATGCCGCCCCCCACACCCCTGGTCGGGCGGGTGGCCCTGCCCCGCACAAGTTTTAACCCTCCCATCCTGTGGCAGGACTGATCGTGTCGACTCCGACGGGCAGCACCGCGTATGCTGTGGCGGCGGGAGCCTCCATGATACACCCTTCTGTGCCTGCCATCATGGTCACTCCCATCTGCCCCCACTCCCTGTCCTTCAGACCCATCATTGTGCCCGCTGGGGTCGAACTTAAGGTCAGTCTGCCGCGCTTGCTCTCCTTGTTATGAGTAACGTTGTCCCTTGCAATTTGGGTCCGTAAAATTTGAACGTATATTTTCAATTCGAGCTCACATGGACGTAGAATAAATTCTAAACCTGGACAACGAGTAGAAACATCAGTTTAGAAATACGTTTCTAGTTTTGGGATCTGTAGCCCCGCGGAGGCTCTGCGTTTAGGTAACAAGTAAACGAGGTTAGATGTGCTTCATTTGAAATTCACCGTGGCCCATGTGATGCGGTAGCTAAACTATTTATTACACGGACAGGTGCACTGGCATTTTTTGTCTTTCTCAACGTACTTGAAAGTTTTCATCTGCCTCATGATGGCTTGTATGCGTATCTTAGTGTGCTTTATGCTCAGCACCGTTCAGTCCCCATTATGAACCGTTATTCGTGTAGAAACTCTATAAGAAAGGCATCATACACAAAAATAATAAAATTCTGCTCCGCTGCTGCTGCCGCAGTTTTAGACAGCTGAGTGGATGTGAAGCAGTGGTATGACATTGCTGTGAGCGTTGCTCTTGAGCCTCAAAATTGTAACTGTTACTGAATCTGATAGTTGTGGAATGGTAATAAGGTAAGTAATGAACCAATACACTCGCCTCTCCACGATGGCCGTGATAATGAAGTAGAAAAATGTGCATGGGAGATATAGTTTGTATTTATGTGGGATATAGGAAATGGATTTTTTAAACTTCTATTCGTGAATAGTATGTCCTTAGCTACCCACTGTATAGTCTGGAATCTGATACTCAGCTTTATTGTTGGGTATTTGGTTTTTTACTCTTCCTATTTCCCTGTGGGAGTCCGACATGCCGTACGAAACTATTTCCTGTGCATGTGTTACTTCATTGTTACACTACTGGACCGATGTCAAACTTGCGGTGTAAGAAATCTCCATATCAAAATCATCTACAAGGGAAAAATAAGAGAAGTATTCCCACCGTCACCTTTCAGAATTGAACTTGTATTAACCCAAATGTTGCTGTTATGTTGTATTGGAAGGGGTCTCTTTTCATGGCTAATCCTCTGCAATACACCAAGTGTAGCGAATAATGAGAGGACAGCGAGCACCATTGCCTCATCCAACGATGTCGGGCCTGATAGAAGAAGTGCTCTGGCCTAGCAGAGCTGTGCGGTGGTTGCCTCTCTGTACAGTGCAAGCCTCGTGGATCGGGACTCCAGGCACTGCATCGACAGCCTGTGTGCTATTTTCTTGGAAATAATGTGGCTTATAACGTTTTCCGTGCTGTCGGTTTGTATAAAGCTTTTAATTCACAAGTTTACTGTTTTCCAGATGAATATTTTTACATCACGGGTGGGCATACTGACGGGATGAGCGCTGTCAGTCCTAAACTAATAAGAGTTACTTCCTCAACAATTTCTGCAAACACTCTCACTTCATTCACGTTAGATACTTAAATTTTGCCACCGACTTAAATTATGTTACTTTACTTATGTAACCTTTTTAATGTCAAGTGTTGAATGCTGTGTTGTGCCTCATCGCAAGCGAGCCTGTCATCTTGCTGTCCGCTCTTTCACACTAAACCTAGGAGACGTGAACCTGAAAATGACACTAAATTTGTGCTATACACCGACTCAACACTATATTGTTGGTGCTCCGCTGCTTTGATTTGATCAATTCCATCCTTTGTGAAGCTAAGGACTAGGCTCCTTAACTCATTAATGAAGCAGACTACACTGAGCTCACACGTGTAACATTTAGTATATGTGAATTATAGTCTTGTAGATATATTTTCTTCCATAAAACTTTTAACGACGTTGCGATTTCCATGCATTTTGAGGAATGTCAACATGGCCTTAAGTGCAAGAAAAAGACTAATTTGAGTCATTTGAGAGAGCTTGTTAACCGCCCAACTTTGCCTGTGTAGATTACAGTGTCGAAGGACAGTCGCAATACTGCTTGGATCTCCTTCGACGGCCGCATGAGGCAGGAACTCAAGCACGATGATAGGTGAGACTGAGGCCGTGTATCGTCGGCATTTTGTGTGTCCGTGTGTCGTCCTCGCCCTTCTTCTCCGTATCCCCTCTCAATTGTCTGCTCTCGAGTGTACTCGTGTTTTTGTAGCTGTCTCTTCATCTCGGAACTGTCTGCTGCGCCCCGTCCGTTACGCTGCTGTGGAGTTTTTTGAGACATTATCATGCGACCTGCAGCACTTACTAACACTTTCACCTCTAATTTTTACATGGACAAAAACTTACAAGCGTAGACGTAGACTAATTGATCGAAAATACGATTTTGCTTCTTGTTTGGAATCAAGAAATAGGAGAAATATGCTCGAATCTGGGTCAAATTTTGAAAAAGCTTTTTCCGTTTATTAACAACTGTTGGCTCAGAGCAGCATCCTTCCGATGTTCAACTGAACTCGAGTTTTATGTACAGATAATCATACAATGCATAAGGAGTGTGGTTAAGACTTGGTCCCTTGACCCAAGCGGCAGTTCTGCAGCTCGTGTGATAATGGCTTAAATCCTCTCTGCCATTTAGATTTTCGCTAATGCATCTACATTTTAGAGTAATTTATATGTAGGACACAACGCTTTTTCTCGGGTATTAGCTACCGTACATGACGAAGTTATAGCGTTTGTCTATCCCTTCCGTATATTTCTGGTGCTTCGTTTGGCTCGCCACTAGACAATCATTTCCAGTGTTGCTGCCTGCACCGCCGACGCTTCCACCGTATAGTGTGTGCCACAGAGGACTGGTGACGCTGCTTAAGTATGTGTTGCTCTCATGGTTGGTTGTTTGTTTCGCAGGTAAAGCTCAATTCGGCGGCCAGGCATTCCTGCTGGGTCTCTTTTGATGGGCGTCACCAGACTGAGCTCGTTGTCGGCGATAGGTTTGTGTGTTGCTCTTTTGTGCTCGTCTGCGACTGACCGCTTTTCATGCCACCTCCGCTCTCCGGTACATTGGTGTGCAAAAAAAAAATTACACCGACGGTTCCGGTCCCTTTTTAAGAAAGGAACGAAGACTGATTTAAGTATTTTCAGTCCTTATGGCCGGCGCTTCCTTTATTTAATGCGATCGGGATCGTCGGTCGGATTACACTCACCTGGGGTCGATGGGGCGCTTTGCGCTCGTAGCTCTTTTCTTTCCAGGGAAAGGTTTCTACCTTTAGTGTGAGGTGCTCTTCAAGTGCAAGGTTTCTCTTTCTGGTATTCGCGCTTCTCTATTTCATGCTCATTTCTTCCCTATTTCGATGATTATCACACGGTCGCTCTGCTTCTTCGTTGGACGGATTACTTGATATTTCCTTGAAGTTTTCCTTGATATTTCCCATATTTACCTAGATGATTTTCGATTCTTGTCGCATTTGTTTTATGTTTTGCCACGCTCTTTTGATAGTTGTAGAAATTTTTCAATGGTTTGAAGTGTGGCTTTAAGTGTCTGGCTTACTATTAATTACTTAATGAACTATCCATCCGACATGGATGACTTCGCTGCAAAACCATTGATTCAAATTTGATCAGTTCTCTGATGAATTAGTGCCTTCAGTTATAAAAATAATGGTTAAAACGTATTGATACGTTGCTGCTGTTCATAATAATGCTAAAAATATTTTATCAGCGGTAGAGTAAATAAAAACTCCCTTGTAAAAGTGTTTTATAATGCCTAGTGTGTTTGAGGTGCTCGGTATAGTTCACAGCTAAGAATTCTTCCTATTTTACGGGTATTTTAGTTTTCATGTCTCGCGGTTTTCCAGTATTTTGATTGCTATTCATCATACTTGGCAAATAAGTTGATTGTTCGTCCATTTGTGTGATGCCGTCGTTTCTCATATTTGTTGTCTGCCATCCTCCACTGAATTGCGTCGCAGGCGTTGTCTCGATCAGCAGCTGCCATTCTTCCTCAGTCTCGATGTGTCGCGCCAGACTTCTTGTTATATTACTTTTTTTGTAAATGTAATGACAAGGTTGTGGTTTGTTGTTGATGGGGCGGGCTCGCTTTTTTCATCTCGTTTCTATTATTATCTGCATCAACTCCATATCTTCTTGTGTTGCTGACTGTCAATGCTTTTTCACTATATTGAAATTTTTACCTCATTAAAATGATTGTATGCTTGTGTGCACGAATTTAATGTTCCACGTTCAGATCACTTCACAGTTGTGATGTGCAGTGCCAGTATGCCTCTCGATCTCAATTTAATAATTTTATATTTTATGAACTTCACAATCTCTGTCTCCTCTCTGTCGTACCTCCGCTGTCGCAATGCATTGCATATTTTAAATTCAGTCCAAGTTCATGCGCTTCTCACGTTCACTGCTTAAGATAGCAAATTTCTCGAGCCCCCGCTTCTCGTGCACTTTTGCTATCTTCTCCTATTTGCTCATAAGTCCTTTGTTTCTTTGAAGAAAGGACAGCATGTTATATCTCGTTATAGCATTCTATTATTATTTGTGTCTCCGGCATATGGTGTTGGAGCCTAATATTATAGATTATCTTATAAGGATAGTTGTTGTATTTGTGCTGTGTTTGTTGAACTTATAAAAAAAAAATGTATGGAAAAAAATTGTGAGCAGATGAAATCTGGGTTTTCATAGTTTTGGAGCAGGTGTGCAATGAAGTTGATAGGCGTTCCGTATTGAAACCCATAAAATTCCATATAGTGGACGGCAGTTGCTAATGACAGTGAAGAATTTTCATGTACCAGAAAGGTCGAGGAGGTGAGAGGCCAAAGACTGCGAAGGAAAAAATGACTGGATGATACTGCACTGAAATTTAGACGCTTATGCGGAATCTTCTTTGAGGTTGAGAATTCGTGTTGCCTCTTACGAAGCTCGTAGACTTATTTTGGGTCATACGCGATGCGCATGACCCTATGTTTAACTTTTTGTTGGGAACACTGCTCTGCTAGCAGGTTCTGAGAATACATAATTGGAAATAATGTGCTGTGGCAACAAATTGAGAGGTGATGTTAATAAGATTGACGTGAGGGGCTTATGGGTTATAAATTTAGGCAAAATGTCAGATGAGATGCGAGAGCATGAATGAAGTTGGATATTGTACCTATCAATGCAAATATGAGGATTAAGCTGTCCATATAGTGGGGGAGTGAACGTAAGGATTGAACGTTGTGAAATAGGGATTTTAACGCAAATTGACGAACGTTGCCTCGCTCCGATGTGGTACAGATGAGGTCCTCAATGAATAGAGCCTGTCCGATGTCCGTGGTTGTTTGATGGTACGTGACCATTGATCCGAGGATGTGTTATTGTTATCCTGTACACAAGTTAATAGAGACTTATTACAATAATGTACTGTTGAATAATGTTGATAATAACGACCAACTGCATCCAACTATTGTTATCCTGTACACAAGTTAGTAGAGACTTATTACAATAATGTACTGCTGAATAATGTTGATAATAACGACTAACTACATCCAACTGTTCAGCCTCCGCGTGACGACCTCCATCTACCCTGTGCCGAGCATCTGCGCAGAGGATCAGATCGCAGATTGGTTCGCTTCGTTGGATGAATGCTTGCGCTGGAACGACAGAAAACGACAGCGGCACTTAGACGACGTCAACCCTATCACCGACGACGGGAACTTATCGGAGTCGTCATCTCCGTCGTCGTCGGTGCCCACGACTCCTACGTCTGCCGTGCCAAGAGGCGGCACGATATCTGATCCCGGAGGGCTTCATTGCGTCATGGAGAAGACTGAGGAGGAGGAAGATGATGAGTCCCAGACCGATGAGCAGGAAGCTTGACCTTCGTGTGTTGGGGGAAGGAAGGTCTCGGTGGATAGTGAGTGGAAGAAGCCTTGTCCTGGTGCTGGAGGCTGATCCCGCTTTCTTGGTTGAAGGTGAGACTAAAGTTCTCCAGAAATGGATCTTGTTAGTGTCCGTTTTTCGGTAGCTTCAAAAATGTAAGGTATTGTAAGCGAATTATTTGATTAATAATAAATTATCTCTTCCTTTTAGAGAGAAGTTCTGTTTGCAACTTCAGTGACCTAAGGTAAAATAGTGGAGCTCGTAAACAATCACTGAGGGACTGTTTTTTCATCTGTGTGTTTCTGTTTGCTAACTGGATACCAAAACTCGTCACTCATTTAGTAATATAATTTATTACTAAAATATTTTTTTTGACATCATTTCCACAAGTTTCACTTCAGGGCCGCTTTTTCGAACTAGTTTCATGAATTACTGAATACCGAATTAGTTCAATCAGTTCAATTAGTTGAAGTGCGAAGTATATTTTTTTACTGAGTTTGAAAAGTCGGTTTCACGTTATTTTTCCTCGTAAGTATAGTTCTCGGCCTTATATTTTCATTATTTTCAGGTGATGGACGTCTACGATGTGATATTTTCAGCACATTTTTGTACTTTTGTACTGGCTTCAACGGGACCAAACCTCGCTCTGCCTCTGAAGTATTTGGGACTTCCTGCACAGTATTCCGGCGCCGCCCCCTCTTACCCCTCTTCCGTCTCCGACCTCCTCTTTGAAGGTGGAAGTCTTCTGTCTGTCTTGCTCATCACCCAACACATAATGCTCAGAGATCCAATAACTTCAGCGGAGATGACTTACGATGTCTTGCGCTGTTTTGTGGTGTACGTGCCTTCTGCCAAATTTCTCTCATCAAAGTTACGTGTTGGATCTGTTTTTTATGGGCAACCAAAGTCGCAGGTAAAGATTTGTGTCCCACCAAAGGCTTGCATGTCCCGCAAATGCCGTGAGTGATTGTAGACTATTGATACTACTCTCATTTTCACTGGTGATTTTGAAAATGGTCTTTCTCTGATGTTCACGAATTTAAGTTGAGTATATATAACTTGCTTTCCTCGATGTTGTCGAGTTGTAGGTTGGTTGGCTGCGATTGAAATGAAGGAGGTCCACTTGCATCGACGCCTCACTGCAGCCGTATGGGGCTATTAAGCTTTTGAGGCAATTCCGTGTGCTGCCACTGAATTCATTCTCTATTGAACATATAATAATCTGTCAGCCGCGTTAATTGCTATGCAAATTTTGCTGTTGCGTGTTAAGATTCGAGTTTTTCGTTGTGAATCTAATTATTTTTCTGTCAGCCTCATGTGCCAAGTCCATAATTCGTAGGCCGTTGTTTCGTGAAAGCTGAGGTCGCAGGCGAGCTGCTAGCGTCATTCACATAACGTTTTAACCTAAACTTTATTTGTGGTGTCACGTTTGAGTTTTTATCGTGATACCCTTTTCATCTCGGCATTAACTGAGCTTTTAGTTACTTCACAGTAAAAAAAAGAAAATTCTCAATGCCTATTGGGCTTTGACGTGGGTAAAATTTGTATAGTTTGATGTTTGTATATTTAATTGGAATAAATTTTGTATTTATTGATGACTAGGGTCCTGCTGATGAGTGCCTTATGCATGTTCTGGAGCTGCATAAGTCGATTCATTGCTGGTCTCTTTCTTTCTGGTTAAACGGGATGAAATCTGTAGTAAGAAGATAAATAAATTATTTGTCCCATGAATGAGGCTTAACAACGTTGTATGATGACTTTAGTGAGGGATCTGAGCTGTGAATAAACATTGCATGGTCATGTTGGCACGATGTATTTTGTATTTCGTACTCATTTGTATTAACTGTTTCACGAGCGCAGGTCTTTATTGATGTTCTTTATAGAAATCTAGTATCTGGGTCCACATTCTCCGAGGAGGACTCTTCTCAAAGTGTGTAGGCCAAAGCATTAACAGGACTGCGCAGTTGCGTGTAATGATGACGTGTACACCGATTGGCATATGCCTCTGTGCAAGTCGTGTGCCCAATGCTATTACATACGTGCAAATCTTGTCTCCACTGTTTACCTACATCCAAATCTTGTCTCCACTAAATACCTACATCCAAATCTTGTGTCCAATATTCTTAGTGAGCGGCAATCATGGCAGCAATGTGGGACCTGCCGGCTTAGCTCTGGCAGGGTAGTGTCAAGTTAACAGTTGAAGTTGTCTGATGAGTGTACAGTAGTTCTTTTTAATTGTACGCTTGTCTTCCTCTTCTAATTTTGTCAGTCCTACTTGTGGGTCGAACGTCTACTCGCTAACACAACCTTCCTTGCTAATTTTTTGTGATTATTTAGGTAGTACACAGCTTTTGGGTCAATGTTTTTATCTTTTATCACCGAATTTTTTTACCCTGACGAAATTGTTTTAACTTTTACTCTACGTAAATTTATACAAGTTCCGGTTGCAGACATGTTTTTATTATTCTAAGTTTCTCGTAAATTCTTTTGTGCTAAATTACGCGTAGGCATTTCTGTTCCCTTTAGCATTGATACTGCAATTTTGAAAGCATCTTCCCCTGTTGTGGTGTGTGGGTCTGGGATAGAGTTACTAATGAGATGTTGCGCTCGAAGCCTCTATCACGTGGCGCTTTGAACACAGCCCAACTTGTAGCGGCATGATGCTCTAATTATTTGAAGCAGCATTGATACTGTAACATTGATGTAGCTGGTAGTGCTGGTCAGCGAGTGTTGGCTCCACTCGTGGCTTATAGTCATGCAGTCATGTCGTGGGTTGGAATCAGAAAATTTCGCTGTTATCATTTCTAATCCCCTCTTTCTCGTCAGTGAGAGGGTTCTCGACGCGAGAGTTTGTTTTTCTCTGTCTCTTGATCTTTGAATGTTTTTAATGCGTGTTTATATTGGTGGTCCAAGGTGCGGGCTTGTACAGGAGCGACGCAAGTTTTCTGGAGTTGTCGATGTGTCTCGTGGCACATGGAGTGGGCTCTATGGTGTAGTGGTTAGCGTGATGGCCTCACAGCCGAAAGGACCTGGGTTCGAGCCTCGGCTCAGGCAAGGCTTTCCACGTGACTGCGGAGTACTTCCCTTGGAAAAGGAAGTTTGAACCACACATTCCTCGCATCCTTCACCACGCCAGTAGTTGTAAGGCATTGAAAATCCAACGGTAAAACGTGTTGGAATTAATAAAGGTTCTAATGAAGGTTCGTGATGCTCGTTGCGCAGTGCTGCATAATGACAATACTGTCTTGTACGTCACTGGTCCTTTTTCAATGCCACGTTCATTTCTTCGCTATGTATTCTGAACTGTGAAAATGTATTGTAAAACAAAACGAAATATGTAGTGGGCAGTACACTATTTTCTTAGCGATTTTGAGAGAGATAGTTTTTCTTGCCCCGCTACTAAAGTTTTTCTTGCCCCGCTACTAAAGTTTTACGTAATGATTTATGCAGGGGATGAAAGTATTTGTTTTGTTAGCTCGATTCTGAACAACAAAGACATTTATTGAAGTTGTAGAGCCATTGAAGACCTGGAAGATTAATTTCTAACTAGGAAAATAGTACAATTTTGCCCTGGTAACAGTAAGTAGCCTCATGTCGAGGAATGACTTCTTTACCGCGTAAATAACACCATAGTTGAAATAGTGGCATGTGTGTACTGAATTAATCGTGTACAAGGCAATATTTCGTTGACCAAATTCAGGAAAATTTGTTCTGGCTTCAACATAAAACATTTTTGTCTTCGAAACTTGAACATTATTGGGAGTGTATTATTTTTGATAAATGGTGACTATCAACGAATGTTGCTGCTGTTGAGACGGACCTCAAATTCGGTGTGAGTTGACTGAACAAAAGGTAGCAGATTGGTGGCGGTTCACTCAGCAATTTACGGCGCAGCTCTACCCCACAGTTCGTAGCTGCATTATAACCTCCTGATGTACCTTCAATGTCTGTCTGGGATCTTTTCACTATTTTATTTCTATTCTTTGTGAAACGTCTCCTCTGTATCGTGGACACTCTCTGAAACTGGGCTTGATGTTTTTTCAAGTAGTTCCATCTTGAAGATCCTTCAAGTCGGTGATCGTCGTTCTCGATCTAGGAGTGCGCATGCCTCCAGGACTGGTCTTCCTTGTTGAGATTTACGAATGGGTTGTGGAGCAAAATTATGCACGATGAAGAGCTCTTCAGGTTTTTGTCTCTGGTTTTACTATTGTTTTGTGGATTAGGTGGCAGCTTTCTGTGCTGGTGTCACAAATAAGCTAAGGTTTGAGCTGTATATAGGTTCCTACAGTAGCGTAGATATTGTTTAATAATTTAAGAAGATATACGTTACTATTTTACTGGATTTTTTTGTATATTCTACAAAATGTAATGAAAGGCAGATTTTACGTATATTTTTCTGTACTTTTCCACTGTTATCAATTTATTTGCGCAGTCCATTTTGACGTCATGAGCTTGAAGATTTGGTTTTATTTTTATTGCATTGAGACCTTGACTTCTGAGAACTCTTGTTTTTGCCTGGTGAAGCGCACTTTGACGCAAGCTTCATTCTCAGTTAACTGGCGTACGACCGATGTTGCGAAGTAATTTTTTTAAATTATTTGGGTAAGCTGACCTAGCATTGGTTGTTTCCCTTAACAATTGGTCGTTGTATCTAAGAAGTATAATTGAGCCTACTCGTTTCACAGATCTCTTTGTAAAATTGTTTTTACGTTTCTTAATCCAAATGCTGGTAATACCCTCTAAAACTTGAGAATATTATCCAGAATGTTCCTTGTTAGCGGAAATAGTTATCGGTTTGCATTTTATTTTTTGTATACAGTATAGAGTGCTTCAAGGTACGAAAGTAAGCACATGCCGTAAACTTTAATTAAAAAAAACTTGTATCATGATAGATAACTTCTTAATTTGCATACTCATCAAACTTAAGTTTGATCTCGTCAAAATATTTAAGGGACTTTGCCCTGCTCGAGGATGTACTAATATGAGTACGATCACAGCTTCTGCAGCACTGGACGCGGAAGGTTTCTGAAGGTTCATGCTGCTGTTCGGTTAGCTTAACTTCATTTGTTTGTGTCTTAATTGTCTTTTTCGTAAGACGTGAGAGATCTTCAACCTCCTGCTTGTGAACATTACCTTCTTTCTGCTGGGATTTGCCCGCATTTTTTGTGTGAGGGACTTGTTTGTTGGCCCAGCTGTCACATTAGCTCGCTCCATTCCCATTGTTAGAAATTTTGAAATGGAAATAATCAGTATTACTTGTGACCTATAAGAAAAATCTATCATCGAGTTGCTCCTAAGGGGGCATAGGATAGGCCGTATGCAATATGGTTAGGTTAGTTACGATTGCCTATTTTTTGCTATGGGGACTAACATCCCCAGGGGGACATTGATAGATTTCCTCAGCTCTAGGTAGGCCTCCGAGACTTCTATCTTTCGTGCCTTCTTTGCTTCTTACTGTTTTCATGCCTTCTTCACTGACGATTTTTCATCTTTCCTTCCTCTTTTTTTAACTTACTATTTCAATGCGTAGGGATGTTGTGTGATGACATACTTTCTGCATAGCTCTCCCGTTCTCTCAAGTCCATACTACATGGACCCTTCCCTTTAGGTGCGAGACAGTCTCGGTTACTAAAGTATTGTTTTCCTTATAACTTCTAATACTACTACTTCTTCTTCTAGTACTCCTATCACCTAGTTGCAATGTACCGATAGCAAAGAATTTTGCAAGTAGTTCATATTGTGACAAATTTTTCACTGTGGGCTTCAGATGCATTGAAGAATAAATTTATTACCGAATTTTCTGAATTTTGTGGCTTGTAAAAATAGCCATAGATATTATGCTTCATTTTTATGTCGAGTTTAGCAAAATACTTTCAATGTATTTTTTAGAATAAATACTTCACAATTTTGCATATCTGCTAAGATCATAACATTTGCACTCCTATCTTCATATCAATATCAGTTCGCTTGTTGGAATGTGACAAAGAAAACCGCCTCGAAAACCGTGTTTTCGGTTTGCATGCCCCTGACCAACTGGCTTGTGTTTCAGTTAGTCACATCGCAGGAATTTCGATCTTACAAGCACGTAACTGCGTTGTAGAAATATGGCAGCGTTGTAGGATGCGCTTGAAACTAAGCGCACATCTCGTGAACTTGGGGTTATAAAAATTCATGTTGAAATTTCGATGGTATATTGAGAATTAACTAATGAAATAGTGACCATGTCCATGTCTTAAGTTATTTATTGTTCGACGTAGAACAAAATGCGCATTGCCGTGTTGGAATCATTCTCAATTGAAGTCAGTTTCCTGTTTTAGTCTTCGCTTGTAGCATTTTATGGTTGTTCTCTTTCGGGAGGTATCGCTGGTCGATGGACAACACCGCAATCAACAGTGACTGTTGCCGGGTGCTGTTGCGAATTTGTTTTTGAGCTTTTATGCATCTTTTCCGCATGTGCCTCTTTTCTCTATTTGGTATACTTTTCTTATTTGCCACTGGAAAACTTTTGTTCCTCTCACGCATTTTTATTTTTTGCAGCTTTTTCACGTTGTACTGGTTGGAAACATTCTGCCTTGGTACTGCCATGTCCCGAAGAAAAGCGATCAACGTAGATCTGGGTTCAACTAACGACATGGCCTAAAAAAGTAAAAAATTCAAGCCATTCTGAAACCCAAGACCTTTTCATTTGGTTTAATTCAAGGATGTGCTGCTGCAAGTCCCTTTGAAGGTGAGCCTGTGCAGGTTTGAGCTACCCCAGTAACTGGGTCATGAAAGTATTATAATGTTAAAAACTGGTCTGTCGACCAGTTTTATGCTAGGCACCGCAATCAATCAGCTGTCGCCTTAAAGCATCGAGATTCTTTTTAAACGATTTTCTTTTGCTTTCAACGTATTGGATTTCTTTAAATAAAGCCATGTTGCCGAGCTTTTAGCGGGCTGCGTTCACTCGAAAGTCCTCGTGTGAAATAAATTGTGTTTAACTTGTAAAAATATTACAAAACTTTGTTCATTTTTACGTCATTCTCAGTTCGCGTATGATTATTTAGGTGGTGTTTCGTTACAGCCTGTAGCAGATGTTATTTTAGAATTGTTATCCATGTTGGAAACTCTATGAACTGGAGAGCACTACTAGAGGCTCTACGCACACTAAAAAGTTTTTGAATTTTATATACCGATACAATCGATCTCGTGCGTTTTCCTCACCTTTTTATAAATTTTTCTCTGACCCATTATATGTAAGGTCAATGTGTACCGCAATTTAGAACTTAAGGATTTTTAAATTTGGTGCACCTCAACATGGGATTATAATTTTTCTTTGTTTCAGTAGTAATATCTTTACAGCAAACTTCAAGTATTAATTGTTGCATTTTTAAAAATTAGTAATTTTTAGTTTTCTAATATAGGATAACGAAGGTTAATTCCATTGTCTTTCGACTTTTAAAGGGCTAATTTTTCGATGATTTTTCACCCCCAAGAGGGAGACCAAGGTTCGTATCAGTTTGTTCTTAGATTTCATGGCCCCCACGTTGTGTCACTCGAACCTAGTCTCGAGTGATGCACCGGTGAGAATTGTCTCTTCTTCAAAGACCTCAAAAGACTAGAATTGTTACCCTGGCGGTCATGTAATTCGGCCACTTCCTAAGTGGGGTTGAAGTTCTGTTCGAGTGAAATGCACTTAAGACCTGGAAGAGCCCTGAAATAGATACCTTGAAATGTCTGCAAGAAATTATTTACTCTGCAGTTGTAATCGCGACAGAAAATAACCAAAATACTTGATAATTCAAACCCTTGATCGGAACGAGATCAGAGGAGGAGGAGGAGGAGGATTTCGCTTTAGCATCAAGAGTTTCATCTTCATCCCGGGAGCACTTTTGAGGCATTTTTGAAATGAGGCTGCAGCGCTGCTCGCTCCGAGCTCCGGTGGCAGGCCGGACGTGTGCCCGAGGCGTCGCAGCTGTGAAGGTGAAGTCGCGGTTCACTTTATTGAACTTCAACCTCCTGTTTATTTAGTATTTATGAAAGTAAATTTACTGTCCTGTAGATTGTTGCGTTGAGAGACTATGTAAAAACTTATCCGTAGGACCCAGATCACTTGATTATTGGGCTCCATGAAATTCAAAAAGTGACCGCATATCGTAGCGTGAGAAAAATATCGATGTCTCTTTTAGTTACTGGGTGCCAGGAACACTCCTCATTAACCTTCAGGCTAGACTCGAGGGCGATGCGTCACATTTTCATTTTACTAAAATATTCTTTAATCTCTTTACGTAATGTTTTCTTGTCCTCGCAGATGAGCAGGACGATCTTCTTCTCTTGGAAGTAGATCGGGTCAATCAAAAATGGTGCACATCCTTATTTGGTGAAAGGCACTCAAATGACCCGGAGGAATTTGTTGACTGAAGTGCCGACTCGCGAGAGCTTTTACTTATGGTCTGCTGTGTGAGCTGAGTAAATCCACCACCGCGTTTTGCTTAGGAAGTCGTAAGTCTGACGCTTCTGCTTTAAAATTATAGTAGACATCTGAAGTACAGCGCTCTTTCACCTTTATGCTGTAAGTTTATTTCCCCAGGGGAGAGTAGCAAGCTCTTTGTTTCCAGTCCCTCATGTATTCATGTATTCATGAATACATGAATACATGAGGGTTTGCAGTCAACTCTTGGCAAAGGCTATCCTTTCGATGTGAGTAGAACGTGGCTCAAATTGCCAACACTGTACTCGGTTTATTACGCTTGGAGAAAGGATAGCAGCAACACGAGTGTTGCCATCGCGCGCTCTCCCTAGCAACAGCGGGCGACCCAGACGGCGGTTGTCTCGCCCGCGTCTGTGCGTCGGTTCGTTAGTCCCGCGAGTTCGTTGAAGGGCAAAAGAAAGTTGCGCTCTCGTCCTATTCTAAGAAATTTTGTATGCTCGCTTTTCAGAGAAAACTCTCCACACAGTTCAGTAAACTCTGTGACTCTGGGAACGTATTAGTTGGCAAATTGCGTTAGTTGAACGATGATCTCATTCGGAAGAAGACTTGAGTTTCTCAAATAAATATTTGGTTAATAGATGCACAGGACTTCCGAGGATAAGTTTCAAAGTGTTGCTCATACAAATGATAGAGTTTTCTGACAAAGTTTTTTCTCAGACTTGCTTCAAAATTCGACATTTTTTAGTCTACAATATATATTAAGTACACTATAAAGTGCACTAGTTGTTAGATCTGAGTCTGATGGAGAGCAATTGTTTAAAATCTCAGAAGAATGCATCGCATTTCGGTGAGGGAGAATTTGATAAAACAACTTATGGTTCGCCTGCACAAATCAGTTTATTTTTCTTTAAAAATATTCAAATTTTATAATTCGCGCAACTGACACTCCTAGAGAGAAAGCCTTTAGTATAAAAACACTGAGTACATACAATGGGTCAAATAAGTATTCGCAAAGTACCAAATAATTTACATTAAATACATTTCGGAAAGCCTTGGAGAATCGAGTCCTACGTAAAAAAGGGGCAAAATCAAATACATTCGGTAATGCTTAGTGAAGAAAGATATACTTGGAGACGTTCAAAAAACAACGAAAATAGGATAACAGCGTGGCAAATAAGTATTAGTAACATAATATTCAACAATATCAATCCTTGGTCGCATAGCCCTTACCAGCTACAGCCGCTGGCAGGCGATGCTTGTATGAATACATGAGGGTTTGCAGAAGTTCAGGGGTATTTACTCTTATTCTTGAACGCAGAATTGTTCCAATTCAGCCATATTTTACTGTTTTCATTCATTCTAACTTGAATCTTTAACTGTTTCCATATATTTTCAATTGGATTAGGATCTGTGATTGTGAAGGCCAGTCTAAAGTCCTGACCTTCTTACTGAAACCGATTCATTTGATAGGTAAAAAGTTTATCAAAAGTGGTATGGTCACTTAAACATCAAGCCGACGCAGCGTAGGTTAGAAAAAAGAACACACATACAGCCAAGAACTCTGGACCTTGAGGTTCAGCGACATGTCTAAGGTAGCAATGTACATTTGCGAGTGTTTATAAATCCAAGTTAGTTTTAGTAAGAAATGTTCTCAATCATGCACGGTACCTGTGGTTTAAGATCTTACTAGAATTTACGTAGAAGTTGCGCTAGCACACTCGTTCAGATCTCAGTTCTTCATAAATAAATTTACTACTTGTTCAAGTTCTGAGAAGCTTCCCCTGAATCGGAAGGAAATAGATAACAAATTCTAATGCGGAAAGAAAAAAAAAGAGAAAGGTGAAATTTTCATTCTAAAAAAAATATTAGTTCTTGGAAAATGCTTTTGAAGTTGTCTTAAACAAATATATCACTTGTATTTTGGTTCAAACAATCAAAGGAATACCTTGTCTCCTTGTCTTGAGGTTGTAAGTAGAACAGCACCTGGAACATTGCATTAACTGAAACATCAATTCCTAGACGAAGGCTCATTGATATCAATACAAGTTTGCTGAGAGTGACAATTAAAATTTATAAATTATTCCCTCTATTCAATGCAATTCGCAATAAACTTATCATAATTGTTCGTCAATTAAACCTTCTTCAATTGAAGAGTAACCTATTTTGGCAAAAATTGGAAAAATTATTCAAATGAACACATTTCAATTTAAATATACCTATTTCAAGAAATGACAAAATTAGTGCACACAAACTTGATGTGATGGGCGGGAGAACAAATGAACCGAATTCAAGCCCGAAGAAAAAAGAACACAGCCAACTAGGTCAAAAGATTGCCACGTGTTGTGAACTCGTAGAACTCGTGTGGTACTGCACGCCCTCACCGACCAATTCAATGACCCTAAACAATAGCTAATGAAGGATCTTCTGTCCACCGAAGCCATTAGCGATATGACTAGGAAAAAATGTGAACTTTTTCGCCACTGAAAATATTTTGGCATAAAATTTCTTAGAATCGGATTCGCAGGTGCAGCTTTTAGGTCATCATTCTTCCCTCGAAAGTCGTTCAGGAACTTCACTATATGGGTTTTTCAAATTTTATAATTGATTTCTGAGAAAAGAAGCCATGTAGCTAGGCACTGAAATAAATGGATGCAATCTGCGTTTATTGGTTTGGAATTTCGCCTTATGTTTTACTTTCATCGAAATCTGATGTTTTGGAGGGCGAGTGTCCGAACGATTCATGAAGAAGTGATAAGTTTCTCTTGCGTTGCTTTGTTGTGTCGCGCATAAAAGTTAAAATGCTCCAAATTTTCAGCGATTCAGTGCCCCTCCGTCGATTTCAGCACAAGTAAATTTGTGAGGAACAGTTAAATAGCAATAAACTGTAGCTTTTGTACCCCTTTTTTGATGGAATTATCTTGTACGTTTTTCCTATAGCAATCTTTTCCTTCGCTTCCCGCTAGCCTTCGTAGTCGCGTACCATCTGTTCCATAGACGCTCAATACGCCATTTCCGTTCCAGTCTTCGACTGAACTCAAGATCAATCTCGCCCTGCAAAAATTGCAACGATTTCAGTTTACTCTGAGTAGCCGTCGTATTAAATAAAAAAGTTTCGTCTTCTTGGAATCGCAGTCGTATCCATGATGCGAGACAAGAGAATACAGAGCTACGGCCATCGATTAATTCGCTTCTTCTATCAGAGAGCGAGGGCCGCTGATGATAATTCTCAGAAAGACCAGCAAACAACATCGAACAATGATCTCTTTTTTTGCTAGAAGCAGGACTGCCAGCAGCTATTTATAGCGTTTGCAAAAATCCCCTCATTAAATTAACGGAGTCCAGGTAATTGTTGAATTTTTTGTATCTTAGTGTGAAAAATTCATTGCAAAGTAGAAAGTTAAACCTTGATAGAAACTCAGAAATATCTATGGTTTATCATTTTTTTACTTCGCTGCAGCAAATACTTCGTACATTCGCTGAAAAGAACGGAGCGTTCTTAAAGCCTCTTTAGAGTTCTTAAATTTAATTATGAAGGCGCCTGACGCGATATATTAATTTTAACATTTTCCATTGCACACAGTGTTAATCAAAGTCCTTAATCACAACAAATTTTTGTGTCTCAAGCATCCTGTTTCTTAAAGGGGCATTCTTTTGAATGAACCCCTTAAAAAACGGCAACTGACAGGAGAAAGTACAATGTCTATCGCCGTATGTTGAGACAGAAGTGGATAGGTAAACTCGACGACACTACAGAATAAAGTACGGCAGGGATCCACTATCACACTCGTCAGTTCGCGCATGCTACGCAAAATTAATTGAGACAGGAACAGTGTTCGATAGACAGATGAGTGGGCGGCCAAGAGCAACGCGGAAGTCGTTCGTCTTGACGTGCTTTGTGCGACATTTGCTGAACATACCAAGAAAGGTGTATTGATGTAAAACAATCAAATAAGTGAAGTATATCCGTCAACTGGTGAACTTAATAATCGATGTCACATTCCTTATAATTTTATCAAACCATATTTATTTACCAAAAATCCAAGGACGAAGTTAGTACATCAATAAAAGTGAAATTATCCTAATAAAAGCTGATTTATCTTAGAATGCCTACGCGCAGATATAAGATTAGCGAGCAAATTTCAAGCGGATTTTAAACAATCAGTTCAAATGACAAAAATATCATAAGGTCGCTTACGTATTTGAGTAAAAATATGTAAAAATCTGTATGTTTCCAATTTATCAGTACACACGAAGCAACGCCATCTGTGAAACTTTACCTCTTAGTAAACACAGATAAATTGTTTGTTTCCAAATAGTTAGACTTTGCAGTATGTTAATTTATCGAGAAATATAAAATTAGACCGAAATGCGCAAAAAAAGATGCGACGCGATGAGTACATATGAATATACCCTTTATAATAGGATATCATTATGACTGCAGATAAAGAATAACCATAAAATATTGAAACATCGTCGCTCGTAATTGTAAAAATCTTACGAAAAATTCGTACAAAAATTGTTTTAAAGTTCAATGAAATTGAGCGAGGACATTTGGTATACAATGTGCACGATTTACAAATAATTTTCGTTTTTGGACATCAGAAAATGGTATTTAAAGATGAAATTATGCTGCATGAAATTTACATTTTCGTAGAAATATGCAAAAAAATAGGCTGTAGTTGTAGTTCTTGACGAAGTCTACGTGAAAAGAATGGAATGTTTTCAATTTCAACGATATTGAACTGGAACATTAGGCATTTAACAGGGAACACTATTCAATTATTGCTTTCATTTTTTGAACATGATGAATTGGTATTTGGAGGTGAAATGATACTACAGATGGGTGATAATAATGGAGATAAAATATAAATTTTCAAATAAATACAAAATTTATACAAATAAATGATGACTAATGCGTTTCCGGGATTTTACTCTTTATCTGCACTCCTCAGCATCACTACGTAAGACATTGGAATTTATTGAAAAAACATTTGAAGCAGTCTCTGAATTCAAGAAATTCTTCTATGGTTTCGGTGACTTTAACGTCGATCAATCAGATAGAAATCGTCAGTTAGCTAGAATATTATGCCGACATAGCTTATCGCAAATGGTCCAAGAATCAAGCCGCATTGCTGATAATTCGGAAACTGTTCTCGACCTAGCAATTACAAATAATTCTAATACAATTTATATCATAGAAGTTCTACCATCTTTTTCAGGTCACCATTCGGTAGTGTACAATCAACAGTGCATAGCAGAAACAAAAATCGCGTTTAATTACCTATCGCTTAGAAGCTCTTTATTCACCTAAAATATTTCTAGAAAAACTATTGGACAGAAAAAACGAGTTTCAAAGTAAGGAAAGAACTGACAATGTAAATATTCAAGTCTTAATTTTCAATTTTAATTTTGTAGCCGCCTTAGATGAATGTGCACCATACACCACCGGAAAGACCAAACCACTACGCACTTTTTGGATCGCAAATAAAATAAAACAGTTGAGCAAAATTAAGAAAATCTACCTGTATGAGCACAAACAAAACCAATTAAACAGTGCTTTAAAAGAACTGTGTAAGGATCATCACGACAGCCTCCGTAAGAAGGTCACTGAAGCAAAACAGCAGCCGAGAACTTTCGATAGCAAAAAATAATTCCAACAGGACCTGGGAAATCATAAGAATAGTAGCACGATATAAGAAAATTGACACCAAAATTAACTTTGGAAACCCCTTGAAAAAAGCTACTAATTTCACCACTTTTTTCAAAGGTCGATGGGAAAGTCTTGGGCAAAGTGTCTGAAGGAACTCTACATAATTCTGCAACTGAAAATTTTTGTCAATCTTCAAATTTCAACACTAGAATGAAATGGAGACACAGTCTTGTGAATCTTAGAGAGATACGCGAAATTCTGTATCCGTTGAAGAATACAAACGCAGTTGGACACGAGAATATCAGCCTTCAATCTACGAAAGACAGCGTCATTGTTACTGCACCAATGATCCGTTTGATAATCAATACTTCTACTGCCACAAATAAATTTTTTGATCAATGGAAACAGTCAATAATCAAGCCACTGCATAAATCAGGTGACATTAATATGGCATCAAATTGTAGACCAAACAGTTTATTACTCGTTCTTTCATGGATAATAGAAAAAGTGATAACAAATCAACTTTCCACCCAATCAGATGAATCAAACTTGCTTCACGAAGATCTGTATGAGTATGTATAAAAGAAAAACGAGTACTCAGGATGCCCTTTCAAATGCCACCGTAACAAATATACAGTGGTATAAATAAAAAATGTAATTTTTTCGCTGCTCCTTGACCTCTCAAAGACATGAAAAGGCTCAAAGACCGTTTCAGCGTTGAACACAAACGGCTTCTGCAGAAAATTTCGAACCTAGGAGTAGACACTCTATGGTTTGAGAGCTGCTTATCAAATAGATCACATGCAGTCTGCTTAGAAAACACGATGTCACCCTTTAGAAGAAACTAGTAGAAACGCCATGCCAAAAACTGTGGTACAAATGATGTTAATTTCTTAAAATACCCTCTTATTTACACTAACTCTGACGTAAAATAATGTTATTCTCAGTATCACTGATACGGACTACTTTATCTGACAGTATCGCTATTAGTTTAGGGATACGGACCCGGGAATTTTCTCCTATCTAAAACCTTAAGAGCGTGACATAGAGACGAACGGATAGGCCAAGTATGCAACACTGGGCTATTATTATACAGTGTGTCCCAAAAAAAAACGATATTCAACTTTGAAT
>VOMN01093615.1:0-20815 GCA_014899125.1 Orchestia grillus
GAAACAGATTTGGGATTTTCGGCAGACTGCCGCGGTGACAATTCCATTATTACTAACTATTGAGGTAAAGCTCGATTATAATGGCATGTGGTCGCTATGTATGTGACGTTTCTCTAAATGGAGTTAATTTATATTTAGAGCACTATCATATTTCAAAATTAGTCTTTTTAGAATGTATCGGTTCATGTTTGTCATTTTATGATATGCTACCTGGAGGTAAACATGCCTTGTTAATTAATCATTTTTTAGAGAATAGTATAGTTTGACTAGGTGAAATAAAATTTGACTATTCTTTGCTCAGAATGAGATTCAGTGGCCAAAACTAAAAAATTTATGGAGAATATTTTAGTTTGATTAGGTAAAGGAAAATTTAACTATTCTTTGCTCAGAATAAGATCCAGTGGCTAGAATAAAAAAATTGTTTTCCCCAGGAGTGGCTTGGTGCGAGCATTGTCCGGTTAGCTGGGAGTTTATCTTCAACTTACGGCGAAGAAGCGGCAACTTCAGGCTCAGGTAGGACGTATTCTGGCGTCGAAATCGACCTCATCGCTGCGTTATTTCATCACTAATAAAATTTACTGCTGACGATGCTTGTATGTAGCGTGTGGACGCAGATTCTTTCACTATTGGCGTCAGCTCATTGTTAACTGATTCATAAATGATACGTGTCACAGCTTCAAGGTAATATACCTACGTATTCAATTTTGGGGTCTATGCAGATAATAGAAAAATGGATACTTATTGTCACAGTAGCGTGGTACATAGTATTTTTGTCTCAAAAAAATGAAGCCAAACTTTTGCTACTGACAGACCTCTCAAAAAACATCGATTGTATAATCTGGATGAGTTATTGCCCTCATCATTTTTCATTTGTTGCTAGGCACAAGGAAATAGCCTTTGATTGAAGATATAAATTAGAAGATAAAATCGAGTTCGTTATTCCCACATTTTTTAGCCTCGCACAGCTACCCACGAACCAGCGCTGCCCTGATGTTAGTGAGAATCTAATGCCTGAAATGAGTTATATTTCACGCGTTTCAACTGAGGTAGTTAATGTCCCTTTCCTTATGTGGAAAATGTCAAAGTGTAGACATCTGCTATGCACCTTGTACCCAAGACGGTAAGGCACATGTTGAATTTAGGCCGCTCTCTTCTTAGTTTATATTTTCAGTCTGAGATACGTTAGAGAGTTGTTAGGGGGACGACTAACCAGTTCGAGCTACGCGACCTCTCACGGGGATTGTTTTAAGCTTCATGTTTTGTGTTTATTTTTGAATACCTGCCTGTTATGGTCTAGCATGATGCATCAGGATATAATGATTTTTAATGCATTAGAATATTATATAATAATAATAATAATATTCATGTAGTGCAGTGCATGGGGCATCATACTTAATAATTATTGAAATTTTAAGACTGAGTACGATTAAAAATGAGTCTATTATGGCGTGTTCAACGGTAACTAAGCAGAACTCACCCGAATTAGCATTAAACTGGATGTTTATGGTCAATGCTCATGGCGACCTTCGTGAAGACTTCGTTTCAAGTTCAGGAAGCAGTGCAGGTGTAAAAATTTCTGCGTTTTATCCTAAGCACGTTTCGTGCGACGGTGCTCGTTTTCCAGGAGCAAAAAGCCCCACCAGTGTGCCACATCGACGAAACGTGTTGCAACAAATTTTCCCGTCACAGGCAGTGAGAGCGGTGCCCTGGTGCGACCTGCCCTCATCCCTTCCGCCGCCATCCAGACCCTGTCGTCGTTAGCTCAAGACTTCCTGGAGCTGTCACACACCTGCCTGCTCGTGCTGCACCTCGAGGTCTGCATATTCTTGCGACGTAACTCTACGTATTAGGACCTGTGTCAATCCCCGACATGGGCAGCAATTTAGTTTGGTCGTGAATTCTTGTTATTTAAGACGAGGGTGACGATGCACTCAGGTACGTGGGATATAAATGGATGTTCACGTAAAATTTCGTTCGTTTAAAAATGTTTTTTAGGGTTAGTAGTGTAAACTCTAGAATCTTTGGATTTCTTGACTAGTGTAACGAAGAAGTTTGGGTTTTCAGAGCGATATAGGCAGAAAATCGATCCTGAGGTAATGGCTTGATACTCCTGGTATTGATAAGATGTAAGAATAAGGTTATGCTGCCTGTGTATCATGCATAGTTGAAACCCCCGTGAATGAGCCTTTGCTGACCTAGCCGTGCGTGTCGTTGCATGGCATTCACTAGGTGAGGACGACTAGGTATTGATATCGAAAATCAACCTAACCTGCTCGAAAAATGTCTGGAAATTGGCGGGAAAAATGATCCATTTTAAAATAACGTGCGCATTTACTAAAAACCTCAAGTTCGTAATTTTACTACACAGATACTTATTACTGGCGCGTAGTGTATATAATAAGTAGACATGTTTTAAAGATGTGTCGAATTATTATTTTATAATTACGTGACTCTAAGGAGATTTTTGTACTTTATAAATCAAAACCTCAGGAGGCATAGGATAGGTCATAGGCAATTGGGTTAGGTTAGTTAGGTTTGTCTCTCCTATGCTTAATAGTGTATGGATTCAATCTGGCCTTTTAAAAACAAGGTTCTAATATATTTTTATTGCCCTATTTATTCTTCAGCACAACTCTAAATTATACTCAGGAGTCAGAAAAATGTTTTCACTGTTTGTGAGTGTAATTCTGTTTCCAAATTATTGAGTTACAAAGATTGAGCCCATTTTTTCGGACCCCTCTGTATTTTACTTGCTAATTTTATTTCTTTTTCCACGTCACGCTTATTGTACTGTACCATAACCCAGGTGCGGGTGCACTGCTTCTTTTACCTACTGTCTGTGGGTCGCGGCCCCAGCGGGGGCGGCAACTTCGCTCCCACGCTCGACTCCCAGGACCCGGACCCAGAAGTTCTCGCCCTCAATAAGGACCTGGCTAACATTGACGACGCTCTGTCTGCTTCTCTGCCTTCCAGGAAATGCAAGGTGGGACCTGCACAATAGATTGTGGTGTGGACGAGAGAACGAGTTATGTGTGCCAGTTAATTGTGTTTGTGCCTCCGTTCAAAGGTAGCTTTTAAATCAGTTTTCACTTTGTTTGTTCGATTGGCCTCCAAGAAACAAAGCGTGTTTCTGATACTATCTAAGGAAACTAGCATAAAAAAGCTTTGAGTTATTTTCTAAAAGCCTATTTTCCTCTCTCGCACGATAATATTCGTTTTAACGTGAACTAGGTATCCCTATTCCTGTCCTGAAGACCGTGCATGAATATCATTAAAGGCAATCTCTTGTAGTAATTTCTTCAACCAATGACGTTACAATATAGATTTTATTCAGTTTTTGCACGTTTTTTAGTGCTTAATATTATTTCGAACTGAAGCCTTCTAGATATATGTAACCCTCATAACCTCTTCGTGTTGTGAAAGGTTGAGCCTGTCATGCCAAAGTTAGATTTAGTTGCTCTCTATTATTTCCCCTCCAACAGAGTGATTTTACCTGAACAATGGGCGTATTGAAATCCATATAGAAACATCGGCAAAGCGGCCATTCTGATAGTGTTTTTTGTTAGGTTTTATGTGTCATATACACTTTACTTTGATAATTGATGATGTAGTCTCAGTCTAACGTGGCATACTTTTGCAATTTGCCCTTAATTCATAGTGTGCAGATCACGGTACTTTCTCAATAAAAGTTATAATTGTATAGATCTCTGGCTAGCTGACAATGTTTTTGGTTCAATTGTTGTCTCATCTATTTGACACGTTGCCTACGAGTTGATATATGCACTCCAGACAAAAAATTAGTCACCTACTACTAATGGGGTGTGGAACGTCTACGAGCGCGAAAAATGGGGGTAATTCTGCGCGGCATTGAGTCAGCGAGTGTTCTAATTTACGCCTGGTCGATTTTAAGCGACTCTTGCACCAAGTGATCTCGTACCGTGGCCACAGTCCGTGGATGATCTTCTCGACGCCTAACCTTTCGTTATATGTGGTCCCATAAACTTTCTATTGGGTTCATGTTTGGGGACTTAGCTGGCCAATCTAAATGCCTGACATTCCTGAATGACTGTCATACCAATTAATGACAGTTCCGGTCCGATGTACCCGGCAGTTTTTATCCTGAAAAATAGGCAAAGCAACAGGCCTTTCTCCATTCAAAGATTTTGCAAAGGGCAGAACTTGGTTACCTAAGCGACTGAACGTAGCCATGCTGGTTCAGTTTGACCTAATTATGCTGGTGTAGCCTCAACTAAAAAACCCATTTCTGCATAATTGAAACAGCCCCAGCACATAACAGACTCTCCTCCTCCACCGTGACCGACCCTCGAAAAATAATAGCTGGCTAATTATTTGCCCAAGGAGCTTATATAAATATATATGTGTACAAACCCGTGATAGTTTATTTACCCGTATATATATATATATTTTATGTACGTATATGTGCCTGCAAATTGCATTTGTGTTAATTAGAGATGAATTACACACAGACATACGAATAGACATTAATGTGACTGCTGGTTCCAGTACATATTTGAGGGTCTGGGTCCCTTGATCTCGAGCATCGTAACGTCTTGGCCTTCACGCATCCGACGCCTCAACGAGAACGGCATCAAGAAAATGTGCCGCAACATCCTAAGTCTACAGCAGCAGCTCACCAACATCACCATGGCTAGAGAACTGTCGCTCGACCACGCTCGGCAATATTACGAGCTCTTCTACATGACCCCGCAGGTAAGGGGCTTGTTTTTATGCATCAGCATCAGTTCAAAGAGATTAGTTCTATGGTTTTTATTTTAAGTGACTGAGATGAAGCAGTTGCCTTCTTCCTTCAGCTTTAGTTATTAGTGATAGGCTTCTTTGGTCTTCCTCTGATACCGCTATTACTACTACTCTTTGGTCTTCCCTGTTATTCGACTCAGGACTCAAGGGCTGGCAGTTTTCTTCTAGACTCAGCTTCAGTCGTGAGCTGCTGATTCTTTGGTCTTATTTTGAATTTCATTCTATATGATATCTGGAGTCCGAAGTATTTGTGCTTTATATTCCATGTGACTCAGCTAGTGATGGTCATTTGCCTTTTTTAGTAGACTAGTTGTGTTGTTCTTTGTGTATAATGCCTCACAGCTGTCTACTGTATCTTCTACTTCCCTTTTTTTGATTAACCAAATATCTCGAAATATCACCTAAATGAAAATAGCATTTCGATCTAATAGTTTTCTATAAATAGTAAATTTTTCTCAAGGCCCTCATCTACACGGGCATTTTATGTGGGCTTTATGATGTTTGCCCTTCCTTTATAGTTTACTTTGCTTCACGTGTTTTCAAAATAACGCGTTGACTGGACTTGTATGCTCGTAGCCTGTTATACATGCGATTCCTCAAGTAAAGAATTTCTATTCAAGTTAATGGTCACTCACTCACAGTTTTACCCATTCACTCTAATTCACTTCAACGTGAATTGTCAAGCATATCTTATACTGTATATCATCCTCATACATGGCTAAGGCATGTTTTCATGCAGATGGTTTGAAAAGCGTATTTTGAGAAAAAAATTGAATTTGTCTCCTCGTGCGCAACTTCATCACGAGCGCTCCTTTGACTTAAATACAAAGTAGCGTAGCATTCTCTTGTACATATATGAATTACTTTGAGAATTTCTGAAGCCTCCACACTGGCCAATATATTAGTTTATGAGAATGATTTGACTATTCTTGGACCCCCTATTCGCTCCTCTCTATTGTGAAGAAACATTGCCAATGGCCACAATGTATCCGACATGGGTGCAATGTACCTAGACGCAATATCAAATGCTTTAATATTTAAGTCTAATTAGCCCAGTTACATAAAGCTGTTAAGATTTATCAATTGTCTTGAAAGTTAGTTTGCTCCTCAAAAAAATAATTGCCAAACCCTAAGCACATAGCTAAACTGTTCTGTTATTCGGCATGAGATTTGGGTTGCAGCCCAAGAAAGGACCACTCGGTGCGGTTCTCTTGTCACGTTCTATTGTGTTACGCAACTTGGTTATTGTGAACTGACTTGGCGCTTCACTGCAAGTTATGCCGACTGAGCAGACTCGGCTCTTTCGCGTATTTGGAAGGCCAACTGGGACCGTGTTGCACTAGACTTGTGTACGTATTGTACATCCATAACCTTTTCGAAGTCGATTTGCGCTAAAAGAAAATCGAGGTGCATCCTAAATTAACGGAAAAAATGCTGAATTTATGCGAACTAGTTTGATTTGGTGCGAATTGATTTGTGTTTAATGCAATTTCAGTGTCGTTTAATGCGAACAGGCTTTCCAAAAGGTATAGTGTTGTGAGGACAGCGAGACAAGGATGTGTCATAATCCTGGATGTGATGGACGACTCGATAATCCGTTGTTCACAGAAAGATTTTCAAAATAATGAGCACATAAATCCTCTGAAATAACAGTTAACTGCAGGCTTGAAAATTTTCAGTGACAAACCCCCCGCCCCCTCCCCACCCCACTGTAAGGCACAAAGATGTGAGCCTCTTGGGTATAGGAACAACAACTACCGTGTAAACATTCTGTCATCGATTCCTAATATTACACTGCAGTGTCAACGAAATTTAGCTCCCTATGAAAACAACCTGTTACCTGACCAGCCTCTGTGTTGTGTTGACGCGTGTCTTACGTCGTTGCAGGAGGTACTCAACCAGATCGTGAACCGCGGCCCTCAGTTCACCGAGTTGGAGTACATCAACGCCCTGCAGCTGCTGCATCGGTCGCACCCGGCCGCAGCTAAGCAGTCCCTGCAGCACTACCTCCAGAGGCTCTCAGAAATATTAGGTGACGTGGGTGTCACCGTATAAGGAAGCTCCCTTAGTTCATTTCTTTTATTTTTCGATAAGAAACTGATCTTTAACCGTGTGTAGGCATAGTGAATTTAAATTTCAATGGTAAAAGCTTACTACTTCTGCCGTTTTAGGTATGGCTCAACGAAAAATATCCTTACAGCAGTTGCCCTCTGTTAGTTTGGTGATTTTTTGGATGCATTTTGAGTTTATTTTAGTAGGTCATGTCGTTAATTATTTATCAGGATCCTTTAAATACATTCTCTCCCTAGAAGCTCTCTATCATCTAGCTCTGAATTGGGCGGCATTACCATTGTAGCCGAGGTGACCTGGACCCATGAGCTTGATGGTCTCGAGGAAGTTGCCAAATCATATAGCAGGATGTACATTTCTTTCCACCAATTCTCAGTTAAAATTACAGTTGACCCTCGCAACAACAGCTAAAACGGGAAGAATGGTCCTATAATATGCTGAATCTGAGGCAGCATCGCACATTGTTTTGGAAAACATGAAGTACTTGTGCACCCAAGAGAAAGATCATACCGTAATTTTTGGAATCGCTTTCTGAAATTGACC
The DNA here is from genome assembly GCA_014899125.1 of Orchestia grillus. Classification (NCBI taxonomy): domain Eukaryota; kingdom Metazoa; phylum Arthropoda; class Malacostraca; order Amphipoda; family Talitridae; genus Orchestia; species Orchestia grillus. The sequence continues at coordinate 7,393 of VOMN01093615.1, forward strand.
AAGTTGAGCATTTTCAGATACCCCAATTGTTCTGAAGTCCGTTGATACGAGGTCTGTTGTTGCGAGAGGCAACTGTACTGCCTTTATCCAGTCATTAATGAGAAAATAGAATTTTTTTCAAATTATGAAGCTGAAGTTATAGTTTACCGCCATAGTTCATAAAAAAAAATTAAGTTTTGATTTAATTTTAAAATATCCTCCTCCTATTTTGTGGTTTTACGGATAATTAATTTAGATTCAAGTAAAAAACTAATTAACTTAACATTGATAAAATTCACAATTTTTCGATACGTTAGTTCACGTCAGGGCTGTTCTATCTTTGATTTTGTGGAATCTAGTGAACTTGCGGTGCTCATGTTCTAAGGTACGTAATTGTAAGTTTATTTTTCTTGTCTCGTCTGAGTGTGGTCGAATCCATATCTAGATATTGTTTGTAGATTTCGTTGTTGGGATGAAAGTTGGAAATATTGATTTCAGTGCAGAAAGGCATCCATATCCCGATATTGAGCGTGACTTGATTTGTCTTCAAGAAAAAGGGAATCATTACACAAATAGTTTTAAGGAATTCATTGGTTATGGGAGGCTTGAAGGTTCATATTGTAGCTTTTCAGTGCCCGAAAAATTGTTTTAAATCATAGCAATCGTAAGTTGGAATTATCTGTGAATATGTGTCACTGACCGCAACGGCTGACTTGAAATGAAATATCATTTTTTCAAACCAAATTTCCAGCGAAGATGAAACTTTGTTGTCGTAGTTTATTTAGAGAGAAGTACTCTCTTTGGTGAATTTACCTTGAGCTTTCTGAAAACAAAGTTCTTAAGTGACACTGAGAAGAAGAGGTGACGTGTTCATGTGTTTGACTGGTTGTATCGGGTTATTTTTCGTACTTGGTCAACTAGCCTGGACTATCTACTGCGGATTCAAGAGCACTAGCTTTGAGCCTATTGAGTTTAGTTTTATGATAGGAAGATTTAATTTTTAAATCGGTCCACTTCGACTACAGTTTTATGTATATTTTATTTTTTTCTGATGAGCGGCAAGATTGAGTTTGTGCCTTTTTCCTGCACTGGATACGCCTCTCAGAAAGAAATCGCAATTTTCTCGCGATAGAATCGTGCTCCTTGTATCACTGTTTTCGGATTATTCGTTGTTCTATGATTCATCATCTTACCTCTATTATGAGTGACTTTACTAAATAACCACGAATTTTGTGAATTCAGGAGTGGGAGCTTTATTATCCATTTTCAACTTTTAAAAGTGAGAACATCCACACGTAGGTGGGGATTAGAAGCCGTACTTTCTCCCATCGCATGACAGGCGCGTTTTTCTTTGTTGACTGCTCTGTGCCAAAAAACAAAGGTTGCACATTTTTCCGTCACAAAGCTGCCTCATTCTGTTCATGGTTAAGTTAAGGCTTGCTCTTTCTTCTCTTGTATACCACCAAAGCTTTCGTAGTTCTGTAAAGTCATGCTTTTATTACTGCTTATTTTTAACAGATTTGTTTTTCTGAATTATTTACTTCGTATTCTGTTCAAATATAAATATTATTTAAAAAACGTTATTTGTGCCGTGTTATAATCGATGTTTCAGTATATAAAGTTCATAGGTTCGTGCTATATGGATTAGATCTTGTGCATATCTCATACGCTAATACCTTATTTATATGTTTACCCAAAGAACCAAGAGTAAATGTGAAAATTGAAATTTATTAAAAATTAAGTCTAAGTAGTTTGGTACGGCGAATGCATATAATCAGTTGTTCAGTTGTATTTAATTCTTATGACTTATAGCTATTCGTCTAGTGATGTCGACTGGAGAAAGGGCGTCTCTAAATATTAATGGAGAGCTCCACTGTAATTGTCTGGGGCAACGTTTAAGAGGCACAAATTAAACTTGTTACGAATCAGTTCCCGTTTTAGTTTTCCGGCGTTGTACTTGATTGATGCTGGTACTCCATAACCTCAAATTCCGGCCTTGGCATTTTTTGGCTCTGCGTGGAGCTTTGCATAAGCGATGTTCAACTTCGGTTCCCTTTAGTTTCTCTTGCAGGCAAATTTTGCCAACGGGAGTTTTCATCCACGTTCCAGCGCGTAAAAATTTGCATTCCTTTACAGGGGATATTAATGAATTCATAAATGAGAGTATTGTAATTTACAAAAAATATATTACCGGTATTACGTTTTGGTCACTTGTATGATACATGTACCACTAGACTAATCAATAAAATTCTTGTCTTCAGTGGATGAGATCACATGACACGAGGTGTAAACATTAACTTAAACCTGCTTTGTTCGCTCGTCCGAACACCTGTGTGAGGAGGTCAGAATAAAGAGGCTTCTCAGTTCTCTCGATAGCGCAGCAAAAAGATGCATAAGAGATTAGCTCGCTACCTATCATTCTGAGCACATGTTCTCTTATTATAATTCAAACACTGAAATGTTCTGTCAGTTGTTATAGGAATGAATTTTTCCTTACAAAAGTATTCAACACTATTCTACATAAACTCCGTACAATTCATATTGACTTCAGTATATTGCGGAACTGTTCTACAGGGAAAGAAACTTAAAAATGTGGTATTCAACAGATAGAAATCTTGAAAATAAATTATCGATACAAGTATTCTTCTACTACGAATGCAGTCTTTGAAATTAGTCACACATTAAAATATATTGTCATAATATATCACCTAAACTATGTAACGTAAGAAATGCTAATGTGTTAATCATTAGAAATACTGATGCCTTTACTATCTAATTCGACGACACACACAGAGAACCGTTAATGAATAACGTTAGAATTATCAAATTACTCATCAGTTGTAGCAGAGAGCAAGATAAAAGCTAATCGATACTGCAGCTCAAATCTTAATACCTAAGTCAATTGCATGTTTCATTTTTTCTCGAGAAAAATTTGCATACTAAGCCACACTTCAATTTACCTCACCAGGGAAGACTTAGCAGTAAAAATTACCCTGAACTGTTGAAGTTACACAGGCAAAAAAAGCGAGGATGCAACATTGTAAGATCTAACCGAGGGCAACGGATTGGTCAGGTCCTGATTTCTGAAGTGTAATTTATGAAAAGGTGATACAGGCAAGGAGCATCAGGACAGTTTCACAAACAGACTGCAAAAATATTTACTCTCGCTTGCCTTATTTTAAGTATATGTTGAGTAATAACTTTAAAAAGAGACTCGTCTGTACCACAAGACCTGTCCACGTTTTAATATTGGTTTTAATTTTAGTTTCACCAAAAGAAAGATGGGAATATTTCTAAACAGTGTCAATAAAATGGTCAGAAAATAGAGAGAAAGCAAGGCCTACTTTTCACATAAATCAATGCAATACGACAATTAAAGCATTGTCTGGTAAGGTGCCAACAAGAGCGAGCGGAAAGCTATGTTTAAAAATCTGGGGCGTGTTAACGAAAATGCTGACATTTTTATATCGAGTAACTCCTCTCGCTCACTACTCTCATCTAGGGAAGTAAAGAACGCTACCTAATGACACACTGAAAGGTAACTCCAATCCGAGCCAACTTCCCTCTACGTACTGAAATCAATGCCTTTTCGTATCCCACTGGCACCTTTTTCTGATCTAATCAACGTCACAGTCTTTTTCCTTCCCTTAAACAGTATCATTTGAGACTCGTAAAAAAATTTGTCTTTCACCTTACAATGATTAGTAAATTTGCTGTTACAAACATTCGAAAGTAACAAGTGCAGTACTCACAAAATAGACTTAAGATCAAAACATTCATAAACAGCACTTCCTATAATGCACGAGATGATAGCCGTCTCCTCGTCTCGAACACACTGATCGTAAATAATTCAGGTTATACTGCCACTCTACGATCGCACTTCAAAAACTGACCTCTACAAAAATAAGTAGGAAAGCACTCAATTTAACTGGTGCCCGAATTTATGAATGGACTAAAATATGTGTAGGAACAAATACAACTAATACTCTAAATAAATCACAGGAAGTTATTCCTTCGAAGAAGATACTTACGGAAGTGGAAGCATAAATGAACGAATCACAATATAGAATAAATAATTAAGACCTGTTAAACATGATTAAATACGGAAGCTAAGAAGCAATCACAAAGCATCACCTGCTCAGAATGTACTACCTTCATAAAGAATCAAATTGAGCGTAATTAAAAACATCCTCTGCACAAGGAACTTCTCATCATAAGGCTAGGATATACATAATGGTTATATATTATAATAAATATGATAGATTTGTAATCAGTTCTGATTAAATACCCGAGAAAATTCTTAGATAAACGTAGGCAGTGAACCTCAGTGTATTGTTTACATTCCTAAATTGCATTTTAGCATAAAATAATTATTTTGTTCAACACAAGATCTTAAAAAAGCTAAATATGTGAACATGAACTCCGAGTCTCGGAATCCGAATGAAAGACATTTTCCAGGATGCTAGGCCCAATACTTCAAAAAAATTTCCCATGAATCCCTCCACTCTCAGTATTGTGACTCCAGTCGCTGTCGGCTTCAATTATCGACTCGCCTTCGAATGGAGCGGAATAAACGTTATCAAAAACATCCTCAGCACAAGGAACTTCTGACCCCATTAGGTTAGGTTGTATGCGAAAGTTGCACATTGAAATAAATATGATAAATTCCGTTGTTAGTTCTGATTATATATACTGAGGAAAATCATCGGATAAACTCAGGCAGGGATGCTAAAAGAGGAGTATCTCTCTGTTCATCTTGCCGGTCTGGCAAATCAAAGCTTGGATGTCCAGGGGACGTATACATTATTGTCATTAAATAACTCAATTATCATAATTTGACGTTGAATTGGAACGAAAGATAGGAAAACATATCTTCATGAATAGAAGTAAAACTTAAATTCACGATATCGACTACGAATTGAAAAGATAATTTTTAATTTTACTTTCACCCAACCCCCGGCACTTTGATGTAGTACGATTTGTTTAAAAAAAATATATCGGATAAAACATTTAAAAAATATGAGGAATCGATTCACCTAGGGTACAAGTTATTTCTTTTACTCTAGCAAACGAATCACGGCTCGACACGACACCAAACGATAAATTCAACACAATTGTTCAATCTTGTATAAATGATTTCAAATTGGGTAGTTTTTGCGGCATGCTGCAATCAATTCATTTGTTTTCTTTATATTCTTACAGAGAGGCTTTCAAGGGTTCTTTCTATTTTTTCAAAACTGACGAAGGTCCAGGATCCGATACATTGATTTCAAAACCTTAATGAAGAGACCCCGTTTTCCACAAAACGTTCCACCAAACTATTGCCACGTTGATGAGCTACGAACAACAGTGGCGGTTTCCTTGAACCGTTGATTGGTCAAGAGATTTATATGCTAAGGAACTGAATTTGAGCGTTTCCGTGAACAAGGCACTCGGGCACTACAGGCAGGAAGTGTTCTGACGGACCTCGTGAGCAGTCTAGGCGCAGGACTCCAAGGCCCATCTTTCCGTGTCACCTGAAAGGAAAATATTAATTATCACACAATGTAAATAAAGGGAGAACACGGAATCGATGTTTTGAATAAAGTGACCGAAGGTCGTAGTAATTTTTCAAGTTAAGTCATGGTCAGATTTTGGACGATGTGTTTGTGAAGTATTCATGCAAAATCTGTCTCCGGTATAATTTCCTTAATCTGATTCACCAAGAAACTAGCTTTCAGTACTACGGGCAAGATTAAAAATGCGTTCCTTAATGTGTACAATTTAAAATTTTATTCTTAGATTATATACTCGTACTTTTAAAGAAGAATTCCTAGATAAATAACTTTAATGATCCAACAAATGCAATGGTGTTAGCACATTAGAGAGGCATATGAGTTGACTTGTAAAAGCGTAGAACTCGTGTAAAAACGCATGTATTATATGCGTCCGCATCAAAACGTAATGGACATTTACCACACTCTTAAATAATTCTCTCACCCTTAACTATGCAACACAGACTGCAGAAATAGGCCTAAATTACCGACAGAAGTTAGAGACCAGAATAAAAGATCTCGGTATCAATTCGTTTTTTTGACTCGCAAAAAAATTAGCCGTACTTTCTGTATTACTCAAACGCTATTATAGAAATTTTAATTTTGTAAAAACAATTTTATGGAGCAACTATTTATCTAGGTTAATATTTTAGTTCAATTCCCTAGTCCGGCACTGATACAGTAACTATGTTAGTGGAGGCTACCTAAAACATGTTCGCCAAGGGTATCAAATAATTTAAAACGAAAGTTAAATGAAAACAAACCAGTTGATTAAGTTATAATAATTTTTTCCAAATGCTTCAAGCACCAGCCCTTCCCTCGTGTCCTCCATTTATGTATAAGCTTAAGCCTTTGATCCCATGGCAGTGCAGTTAAAGCAGCATAGTATATTAAAACTAAGATTCAGAATTAAAACTTTTCCAAAATAAACACCGAAATTCAAACCTATGAATTTCATAAGCTACTGAACTCGACGAGCAAAACGATTATAAATAAAAAACCATAGTAAGGAATGAATAATAAAATACAAATTCTCTCCAGAAATACTTGAAAATCTACCGACAAAGCTTACAGACGCAGCAATTATCGAAGACGCACAGCTTGGCTAACTGAGTGCGGGTGTGGGTGCGGGTGTACCGAGTAATCGAGCTTAAAACCTCACGAAATGCAACAGCAATCGAAGCCAACAAATGCCTCCTACTAGCCTAACCCACGTGCTACTTTTAAATCTACTTCAAGTGTTACCCTCCACAACTTTTTCATATCCGTAACTAAATGTATATTTTTTCATGTTTCTGTAAAACTGGCAGTAACAGCTCGAAATGCAAGATATTTCGAGTTTCAAAAAGAAATATAATTTCTTTTTCGTTTAGTTTCTAGCCATCGTGGAAACTGTTTCACGATTATTCCTAAAAATAAAATTCAACATCTTGAAAGCCCAAAATCGACAGTTTACCTCTGGACTACAAAAAAGAAGAATTCCCATGCATCAAGCGTAACTTGGCCATTTCGAAGTCTACTCACCTCAGAACCGAGATGTGTCCTGCCTAGATTGCTCCCAGTCACTTCCTGCGATGCGATGCAAAAAGCCAAACACAAGCAGCCAAGTTAGTTAAAGCAGATAAATGCATTAAACAACAACGACGATGAGAGAAAACATCGTGAAACGTGTGCATGAAGTGTGTAAACCATATCTTGAATAAGATACATGCATTAATAAAACAATTCTGAGGTGTCAAAATATTCAATAACTGACGATATGTTGAAGTGTGCTCCGGAACATTGGCGGGACATGGCGACTACCTTGTAAAGGAACAAAATAACGTCGCATAATTGAGTGCACGTCCTTAACAACCCTCATTGGACTTCGACTTTCATGAAGGTGATGTATTTTTTCAAGAGAAAAATGCTCGGCTCTTCCTCGGTCATATCGTTCGGAAGTTGCTCAAGAAAATGAGGAGACAATAGATTACATGTAATGGCCCCACAATCTTTAGATTAGAACTCTACAGAACATTTAAGAAACGAGTCTGGAAGGGAATGACGTGTCTCATCGCTTTCACCAATATAGAGAATTAACAATATTCAAGTGGAGTCGTTTTAAAGTCTAGTATCGTTAATGCCACATAGAATGGCAGCTGCAATTTGAAAGAAAGTTCAATACAGAAGTAAAATTTACTTTTTATCACCGAGTATGCCGATAGAAAATAAAGAGGAACTAAACTTAGACAGGAATATTTTCATTCCTGAAAAATTCAAAAAAGACTCAAAGCGAATATCAGGTCCAAATAAACTTCAACATAGCGCTATGCACACGCGGCAGTCCCGGGAATGCTCATTAAGTCCGTCTTTTAATAACGTTAACTTTCCTACTGATATTGTACATGTGCTCATTAATGAGCCAGTTCATTACTGGATGATCAGCGATAGTAAAATAAGATAAAATAGAAGGAAAAACTACTCGCACTTCACCTCTAAACCCGCGTGCGTCTGGCAATAAGTGAATAGTAAAACGCAGTCAATGGATGAACCCTTCAGCGACCAAAAGAACATACGTATCTGTCCTAAATCATAAGCATACTGACAGTTTTTGTAAAAACTTACATGCAGTTTTGTTGCAGGTCTATACACAAGGCTGTAAATAGTTTCTTGTACAAAGCTAAATGCAGCTTCAATGAAAAATAATTTGGTCGTTAAAGGGTTAAAAAGTAGCTAAAACTAACGAACTAAAAGCTTTTAAAAATGCTAAACCATCTTAATGAAATTACCCACTAAGAAAAGGAACGAAAACAACAAAATTGAAACACCATGCTTGGGACGATGAATTTTCTTCCGAGCAGCTCATGCAGCAGCACAGGCAGTTAAGTGTCGTGCAGTCGTACCTCACATTGCCCTAATTTTCACATTCACCAACACACAAGAAAGATCATGTTGCACATCAGCTTTGGTTTGATCCTGTGCGTGTGGTTTGCTTGCTTGCTTGCTTTCTAGAGAAGCAAAGATGAACCCCATTCACGAGTGTTTCTATTATTCCTTACAGATGTTTCTCTGCAAGCGGAATAATTTTCAAATTCTGAGAATGATAGCGTATCGATAGCCTCGATGAGCTTTTGGTTCATAAGCATTTAAGTTCCAAGCGCAGCATTTATTGAGTCACTTTTCACTCAGAAAATTAAAGAAGACTCAGTGACTCAAATACTCACTGATACGAGCCTTCATCAATGCCGCCGAGGTTGCTTCATTGGAGGAACACAATTTTCCCCCTACGAAGACATGTTCACAACAATCGTAACTAACTAAAACTATCATACCCTTGTTTATTTTAAATTATAATTCTACTATGCTTTCATAGGTAACCGTTAAGACAAAAATACCTTTGTCCTGAGGGACAGTGATGAGAAAATACTGTCAAAACTTTGATTTATAGCCCATATTCATGTTCCATTGCGTAGGCAATCATTACAGGCAGTATCGCTGTGTGCACTCGTAGAAATAGAGAGCAACCATCAGTAAATAAGATACGGTCAGTCATGAGGAAGTACAAGAAATAATCGATTAGACAAACACAATTTTCCTGGGGCTTAAGGCCTTTCAAAGTAATTTTGAGAGCAATTATAGAGTCGATATACGTTATATTGGAAAGATTCATCACCGTTAACTTCAGCGAAATTGAGGAAAACTGCGGAAACAGTGCCACGGCGTTTCCCTTTTCCGCCGGCCATCGAGTTTTTTAGTACTTGACCACATGTGCATATACCTGGAACACCATTCCTTGGCAGCTTCATGCAACTATTTTGTAACTTCAAAAATATGGCGCAACTGCTCACACACAGCGAAAACAAATGGCAATCAGTAAAAGATTCCTAACAAATTATTTTCAAATTCAGAAGCACAGGCTATTTATCTCCAGATTTCCAAGATTCTTTCAACTATTTTCAAAAATGTACCCAAAACAGAGCTAAACGCAGTTCCACTTTAATGAGTTTAAAAAAAATTGAGAGCCCACCGAAACCGCTTCCTGAGGTACTGCTCCAGCCTGCAGAGCTAGAAAATATTTTGCTCATATTTGCAGGTATGTTTAGTTGAGTCAATTTATACACTCAATGATTCGTGCTTAACTTGAAATGTCTATAATTCCGACGACCATTTTTATTCATTCTCACTCTTATTTAACGTTTAATTCGCAAACTGTATCATTTGGTAAGGGTGATATATTAACTAGAAATCTCTACAAAAATAGGTCTTTCCACGTTATTGTGAAACGTTTAAACTTTCGATTTGATACCATACTTAGTAAGCAAATAATAAAATATTTTAACTATCGATTTGATATATTTTAAAGAGCCAGAAATGAAACGTAACTGACCATTTGACTGTAGCGATGCTGAAGACCCTGCAATGTTGATGCCTTCGCTGTTGCGCTGAGAGTTTACTGTAGATGAATAATATGCATTATTTACTTAATGCGACGATATAGCAAAGTACTTTTTCTATCCACATTAACTTCAAGTTTACCGCCATGACGACATGCAAGCAATAATAAATATCTGTTTATTTGCAGCACAAAAGCTGAAGTGAGCAATGCGTGCAATACATTCTCACAAAGAATCAACAGCGACTAAATTTGTTAAGAGCTCATAATTTGAGTGAGTTGAATAGAACGGCTATGCTACAGACACGACAACTTCAATTTAGGAAGTTTTCAAGGGGAAAGAACGTAAGGATCTTCCTTTACGAAGACATGAAGAACACTCATCTTTACCATAACTGCTAGAAAGAAGGATTTTTTACCCCGGAATTTATCAGGAGTGGAGAAGGTGAATGAGCCTCTGGCAATACCGGACGCGACGGGAGGAGCAGACCGAGGGGAGCTTGGCCCTGTTCTCGCTTGCACACAGTGCTGGCCTGCAAATTACACAGCGTTTACACGTACATTCTGACGAGCCTTGCATGCTTGAATGCAAACTTGGAATGCAAAACTCCACAGAATTACAATGGCAACCGAATAACAGTGGCTAAGAAATTCAAAATTACATTTATAGAACTATGAAGTAAGCTGCTCAGGGACAGTAACGGTGGGTGTTAGAACATCATCATTCGACGCTCACATATGAACGATATCAATTTTTTTGTAATTTCGAAATGCAGGTATTACTTCAGTAACTATAACATAAGCGTTGAGCTTGATCATCAATAATTCTTGGGAAAAAAATAAAACGATAGTTTACTTCTATGCAGTTCAATAATTTTGGAATGCGCCCAAAGAAGGATGTAATTAATGTTTATAAAAAACATCTTAAAGTAAAACACTATAAAAGAGCACAGAAACTACGAGTCTTTTACAGCGAAGGCAATTGACTTTGTTGTCTCTGCAACCACACGTGAAGACAATGTTTTCTAAAGTGAATACCCCGTAAAAGACGCATACAAAAACTGCGACCTGGGTATATTATCAGTATGACAGAACACTCATTTACTAGTAACTTTCTGCATTAGAAAAACTAATGGGTTCAAATCATCCATTTCAATAACTCAAATCACTATAACTAGCTTCAACAGAATTGATTTTAAATTATTCACAATATTCTATTTCCACTCTAAATCATTTCGTAAAAAAGCATCAGGTTATTTGACGATAGAACAATTTTTTAATTCCATTTTGGTCATTTGGATGGATGGGTTATATATACCCAACCATCCTGACCAATAGATTTAATAGAGAAAGTTCATGAGAACCACACACGCGAGTGATCACTGACCGTTGGCAATTTTATTAGCGAGGTCAATGAGGAAAGCTCGATCCTTCGCTTCCATCTCGAGCTGCTGCCGGAGGATGGAAACCAATTCCGCCCTCCCTAGGGCCATCGCTCGAGCCCAGTACACTGCGATCCTGCAGCCAGCAGTCAAACACGAGTGTGTGTCATCAAACACGAGTGTGTGTAATGAAACACAAGTCATTGCAGTCATTTCAATCAAAGAAGTGTATGCAATAAAGTTCAATGAAACAGCTTCAACCATCTTACAGTGCCCCATGGTCGTAGGCTTGCAAATGATTCAAAAGTGAATGATTAGAGTGGTCTTTCCCCAGCACATTAACCTTCTTACGCTAGCAGCTAAGAACAAAACATCGCAACGGTAATTCTAGTTCCTACCACCCTACCACTATGATTATACTCCGTACCTATAATTTTACACAGTGCTGTTAGTTCACATGTTGAAAAAAGTGTAGACATATTACATATACTAACTACTATTAATAAAGATACAACGGCAACGGGAGGTATTATATGTATGCAGATAACGAGAGCAAATGATTCACCTCCACAACAACTACGAGAGTTCTCTTTGATGACCATCAGTTGTCATTCACTTCAACCAAAAGTATTCTAATACTAAAACATAGGTAGTTAGTCAATACTCGATCATTTCTTGATATCGACCGAGATTCAGGTACCACTCAAGGATATTTCAATTAATTCATAGCTGTAGATTAGCAAGTCTTCTAAATCAACTTTTCTTAGAAAACGACCCATTAATCACGCTACTTTTTCTTAAAACAGTAGCGAAAAGTAGAAAGCGTGTGCACTACTAGGCGCAAATTAGAGTACAACTTACATGAGCACAAAGATGATGGCAGCCACGACGCCTGGCTTGACGAGCCACTGCACCACGCTGAGGAACAGAGGCTGGTCGTCCTGGTCGACCAGATCCCAGAACACACTCACGTACGGACACGCCCCTACAAGAGGACCACACTCCTCCGAGCTGCAGCCTCTGTCGCAGAATAACAAAATTGGATACTACACATAAATTTTGCGAGTTCCTCCTTCGAGGGTTGAGCTCTTCCAGGAATTAAATAGGTGAAAGTAGAAGCGTTTGAAATGAACGAGAAATTGGATTCTCGAGTAGAAGTACCTCGGCTAAGGGTCAATCGAAACTGAGCTGCAAGTAAACAGCGTCGCAAAAAAAAAATACCACAGTTCAATCGTTTAGTTAATATTTTCTAATTATCGTGAAATTGGTTTTTAGTATTGAACATTAACGTATTTATTTCTTACTTAGTTTTGTGATACCTAGCTGTACGATTCTTGATAAATACTTAACGATCAATCATAGTGTGGTAAGACATTCCTAGTATTTCTTATCCAAGGAATACTTCCTAAATAAAAGAATTAACAATTCTCTATATTTCTCCCGCACACTTAAATACATAGAATTATAAAAAAGTGATGTCTTGAATTTAAGAGAAACGTATGAAATCCCTGTGTAGAATTTATACAGATTGTGCCGGTCACTACCTCGGCTCCAATATACAGGGTGACACAAAAAAAGAGGGAGGAAAATAAACGCTAATAACTCAAAAAGTAGAACACTTAGAAAGATGAAATAAAAACCACATAATAGAGAATATCTTCANAAAGAGGGAGGAAATTAAACGCTAATAACTCAAAAAGTAGAACAATTTGAAAGATGAAATAAAAACCACATAATAGAGAATATCTTCAAAATTTATTTAGCATCATACATACGTACATTTTGTATTTAGAACCTGGTTGTGATACAAAGTTTATAAGAAAACAAATTCACCCTATCATGCAGAAAACTCCTGAGCAACGCATCTTCATTGTTGAANCTAACATGCAGAAAACTCCTGAGTAACGCATCTTCATTGCTGAACAGTTTATATCGACAGGGTCTCGAACTTTAGTGAGATGAGCTTTTGAAGCCACATTCAGAGAAATTATAGACCTCAAAACAGTGGAAAGAGTGGTAAAAAAATGGAAAAGCAAAGGGAGTATACTGAATCAAAATAAGGAAAATTCTGGTCGTAAAAGGAGTGCAAAAACAGAAGAAAATGTTGCCACAGTTACTGGAAGGATTCAAGAATCATCACAAAGTGTAAGAAAGAT
>VOMN01093628.1:0-11991 GCA_014899125.1 Orchestia grillus
TTTTTTAAAGGTCCTCCCGATAATACGTAAGCACCCTTAACTTCTTTCCGTAAACCTGTTTTTGACTACTGTCACTTAAATTATTATGAAATTTAATTTAATTGTGGGTAATTAATTGAAATTCAAAGCACTTATGTAGAAAGACTTAATAATAAAAATAGTCATTACAGAACAAAAATATATAATTTAATTTTTGGATTATAATAATTTAAAAACGGGTATACTTTATTGGGACATACTGTATTAATTGTCTTCTGAAATGCCGCAACTTTTGCAGCGTAACTCGTTTTTCAGCACGAAACTCCTGGGGTTTGAAATAACAGTTGCGCTGAAATCGCACAAGCTAAATTGAGAAGTACAATTTTGACTTCGCATTCTTAAATCTGTCTGGTTTTGGTCGTTTTTATAAACAAAGAATAACAACAGGTGAGATGACCTGAAGGACAAAACATTTCACTATTTCCTTGCAACGAGTATAGAGCAACAGGTAGAAAGTTAAATTTCCTAAATTTTATTGGGGATTGCTGTTTGTTGTGGAAGCTCAAAGAAATACCATGAAAACAAGGAATATTTAGTGAAGTTCACTTTCGTCAAACAGTTCAATTGATCTATTAATATGCCCTGGCCCAAAGTCATGTCAAATCCACCTTCAATGACAAGCTTAGACCATACTGACTCGCCAAGCACTACGACAATATCCAATTCCGTGCGAAAAAACACTAAATTTCGCCTATCAAGTCCAGTGGCAATATCTAACAACGCTAGAAGACCAGCGCTACGGACTGCCCAAGTACCGTGACAATGTCCGACATTAGGCCAACACCAGCACTACAGAGTTCCCAAGTACCGTGACAATGTCTAACTTCAGGCCGAGACCAGCACTACAGACTTCCCATGTACCACGACATAGACTCCCAAGTACCGCGACAATGTCCAACATCAGGCCACGACCAGCACTACAGACTTCCCATGCACCGTGACACGGACTCCCAAGTACCGCGACAATAACCAACATCAGGCCAAGACCAGCACTACAGAGTTCCCATGTAACGTGACACAGACTCCCAAGTACCGCGACAATATCCAACATCAGGCCAAGACCAGCACTACAGACTTTCCAAGTTCTGCTGCAATGTCCAACATCAAGCCAAAACCAGCACTACAGACCGATCAACTCTCATGACAATATCTAAATGTTCTAAATATCTAAATATCTGCGACAATATCTAAGAACCTGCGAAGTGCCAAGAAAATTTTCAACAACAAGCTGAGATCAGCATGAGTCACCTTAAAAGTACAACCACCTCAGCCCTCGTTACCTCAAGGCATTCCTACTTCAGCCTCTGTCCCTTCAATGCACTGCCAGCTCAGCCTCTGTCCCTTCAATGCACTGCCAGCTCAGCCTCTGTCCCTCCAAGACACTCTCACTTCAGCCTCTATCTCGTCAAGACACTCTCACCTCAGTCCGCGTCATCTCAAAGCACTCCCACCTCAGCTTCTCATTGTAGGCTCGTGCAAGTGTCAAGTGCTAAAAAATCTGCCAAGGGCTAAGACAATATCTAACGACATATCAAGCCACAATTCAAATACTACGATTGTTGATTTCAAAATAATTACAATTCCAAAATATGGCTGAAAACCTCAATTCATTCCTGGCACCTCTGATTAAGCAAAATTTTCATACCTTAGAAGCTAAACGTGCAATTTCATTTATGATGATTCCATCATACGGATTTGACGATACCCTGTAGTGAACAACAACTTACAGCTTCCAGAACTCAAGACACTACTTTCTCCTTCTGTGCCAATTTTCCGTAGCTCTACTGCCCCTCTTTTATCCCTCCTAACCACTTATCTGATGTTCGACAACAGCTGAAACACTACACTTCTGTGTCAGTTATTAAGGAATCTCCGGTTAGAAAAGGGAATTCTCACAGGAAATTCTCCTTTACGGATTCGTGTTCATGAGCTTCTACTCTCCAATTCCTTCTTGAGAACTTCAGCTCCCGAACTCTCACTCCCACTTTAGAAATCTCACTCTCCAACTTTCTGTAGGGAGTGGTCATTCTCATGCGGTAGTTTCATACCTAGCTGTTCGCTCAGCTCTCACGTAACCCTACTCCAAACATAGCATTGGCAGTCGATCGTTGCAATTAAACCTCCCGCTGAAGATCTCCCTTTCGAAAGCCCCCTCTAATCCACGTGGCACAGCGCACCACAGAAGTGATGACGGTGATCAGCGGCGTTAAAGGATGAGCTGTGTGGCCGCGTGGGAATTGGATGTGTTTGCTGGAGATTCCTGCTGCAGCGCTCCATTGCAGTCAATTGCGGTCATGTATAGGGCAACATTTAGATAAATTTTTCTTGCCATGGGTGCTATATTAAGTTAATTTTGATGGAAAGTATTGTTACAGTCTCCTTATTTTCCTCATTAGTTCTGTACATCGTGCTTGTTACCTGTGTTATAGTGCATGTCTTGTAGCGAAAATTGCTTTGGTTAATTTATTTTGATGCCTCTGTAGTAGTAGTGCTTCGCAATTCAAGTTTAATTTATGATTGTGCCACTTAGTCATAACTGGGCTTGGTGTCGATGTCACGTTGCAATACATTTGATTGAAGGTGATGCAACGTTGTGCGTGCGAATTTTGCTCATGTTGATGGCGATAGGTTGTACGTCTTCGGTGCAGCAGTGAAAGCTTTCGAATCTAGCACTGCCTTGTCAATGCTCTCCATTCATCAACTTCAACCACACAAAACGGAGCTTTATTGGTTCACAATACACTTTAGTGAAGTGATGACCGTACAGGAAATGGAAGCAAAATTAAACGAAACATTATTAACGATTCAAACATTTCTTGTATTCATTAATTTAGCGCATTTATACTCATTCATAGCAGAATGGCATACGCACAAATGTAGATTTTCTTCAAAGTTCGAGAAAAATTTATTAGTTTGCTCGTTAATTTAAGTCCGAGTTTCACTGACCAATAAAATTACATTGTCCTTTGTATCCAACGACTGTTTATGTGACGACACACAATCAGTTAGTTGTGGATATATTAAGGTAAGAAGAGAAACCAAAGTGTCATGTAGTGTTAATTGATGGTCCTTTATTCGTTCATAAATTGTCTGAGAGTGATTGATCCTGAAAATTTTCGTTTGTCAATGGTTTAAATATCCCATTGACAGGTACGTATGTTTTCTTACTAATATTTACTATTTCAAACTGGTTTAATACACTATGGTAGATACTCTTTTCCCCGGCATTGTTAAGGGGCATCGAAATTTCTTAACAAGTCTGTGCTAAAGCTAGACTGTGGAGGTCAATCATATTGTCATTCCATAAGCTTTTGTACATTCCTCATTGAACGACTGGCTTTGAATCTTAACTTACAACCACAGGCTTCATATCCTCTGGATCGAGTGACGTAGTAGTTTCTAGCTTCTTACAACTTTTTGTTTCAACTAAATTTGTAGTTTAAATTCTTCTTTTCTGCTTCTCTGTAGAAAAGTTTGAGAATAGATCTAGGCTTGAAATGTCTATAACAAATGTATTTGCGATACCTCTGTTATGCAACCTGTACATTCGATAAACAGGTTTTTTTCAAATTTATTGCGCTTTTAGAAATGACTACAGCGTTTTTTTATAATGAATGACGTAAAATGTCTTCATTGTGAAATTTATAACATAAACATTCAATAACATGAAGATTAGAAATTTATTTACGCCTACATATAACAGACATCATACGAAAAATTCAATCCAGCTCCACACAAAATTTTACCAGATCAATAGTGTATTTTCCCTTAATTTCCCTCTGTCCAATCGTCTTTCACAATGCCTCAGGATGTTGATTATTTTCCATAGCCCAATTTTTCTTTTTTACTTGATCGTGTGCTACTCGTGGAACGTAAAAGAATGCTCGAACCTTTCGATGGACTCTTCCAAGAGGGAATAGATGCCCAATCGGTCGCTGCTTCTGCCCAAGCCGTTGATGTCGGTCTCGTTGGGCAGCTTGATGGTGAACGGCAGCTCCACGTCCAGCACTCCAGCTGGAACACACGACAGTTCAGCTTTGCACAGACACTACGCGGAACATTGAAGCAACTTGTGCATAACGCTTGCGCAGGACCACTGTAGTCATTTGAGTAAAATGAAGTGCGCGCAGGCGGGTTCGACGCTAGCACTGCAGTTGCGTACGATAGACGACAGCTGCTGTGTACGGAGGGACTCATGAACCTTGGACTGAATTCGCAACCGTAAATAAAGAAACAATATGTACAATAATATAAAAGTGAATATAGAAACAAAATTCAGAACCTCAAATAAAGGTCTTGAAACGATCCTGGATGACATTCGCTCTTAGAGGCATCAAGCGTACATCACGAACAACTAAGAGTTATGCGTTCACTAGTATTGAGCTTGTCTTCACTGTTTTTAACATGGCTTCTTTCACTATTAATTATAGGTGCGTGCAATCCATGAGTCTGCGTTCATGATTGATGAGTCTTCATCTATTATAAAAGATTAGGTTTATAACTGATAAATCTGCTTTCACAATTGAGACTACATTTACAGTGCGAGTCTGTCTTTAAAGCTGATGAGTCTGCCTTAACCATTAATGAGCCTAATAACACAACAAATAAGCCCCAGTGTTGATGCTAAGGGTCTGAACTTACAGTTCATAGCGAATTCAAAAGTCACAATTTTGAGACGATATTGATAAGTCTTCATAAATATAATCGGAGTGTTAGTTGAATTCAAAATTATTAAAATCTTGATAATTTATTTCATGCCAGACTACAACTTTTAATCATTGAAATACAATGTTTGATGTATTCGAGTGATTGAACTCCGCTTACAATGAAGATAATTCAGTACTACATTCTTCCACTGAAATACTGAGGTATTTTCAGTGCAAAGGCAGGAGACAATTTTTAGAAGGTTCTAATGTCAGCGCACCAGTCAGCGAATACTACTGCTAGGTGAGATACATAAATTATTTAGCTAGTGATGGCCAGGGACTGTAAATTCAGCAAGGCAAGTGTAGTATTACTTCCTGAAGTACCTCTATGTAGTTCTCGTTTTCTTTTTGGGTATTTCTTTCTTACTAAATGTTTGCGAGTAAAAATTGAGAATTGCTATTGCAATTTTGCTTGGAGAACATTGGAGCTCACTCGGTCAAAATTTAAAAAAATGAGGTACTGCACAAACGTTTTCAAAAGTGAGATTTCGGGAGCATGAGTACAGGAATACGGTCAACAGATACTTCTGAGTCTTCTATTAGTTCACTTTAACATGCCACGTGAATAAAAACTGAATCAAATAGGATAAAGTCTTCAATTACACGGAATAGTTTAAGAATTACTCGAGTATAAAGGACAACGCGACTGGCCTAAACTTTCGCTTCCTTCCGCCGTACTCTCCCCACCAGGAAAATTCCACGACACTTGTCACTTTCTGACTATAGAGGTGAAGGAAAGTAGGATAATTTGGTCCTTTTCAGAAACGTCTCCCCACAGCAGCGGCACTCGCACAATTTGCGACGGGACTTCTTTCCCACGATAATTTGCGACGAGTCCTGGAGGCGGAAGGGGCGGTGGGCAGCTCCCACTCTTCCTGATAACGCTCCTCATTAGCGACAATTTCTACAACTGTAGACATGCGAGCACTATGTACCTCGTAATTTTATTATCTTCATGTGAAGCATTGCTGAATATTCAATCTTGAAAATGTAGTTCAGGGTTTCATTCATTGGTTGCCGCTACTAGCACTCTTGGAAATGCCGCGCACGTGCCTAGTCGTCTGTCTCAGTACGAACAGTGCAGACGATCATGGGTGCATCAGAGCAAATGCTTTTGTTAATGCACCTGGATACAAATGCCTATATAAGTGTGCGTACATGTACGTGCGGGTATTTCTATTTATGAATAAGTTTTTTCATTCCATAAAGTTTTGGGCGACAATTAAAAAATAAATTAATTTTACGAATAATTATGCAATGTACAGTAGTTTCCCTAATTTATTTCATAGCATTTTGCCAGCATGCATTTTTTTACCATTTGACTCCAGTGGTGCGTCTGTGAAGAAAATGCATAACAGACGTCCATAATACGCCATTGCGAGCGAAGAACCGAGCTCAAGGCTCCATTCTTCTCAGCCAACTTATAAAGATTCAGCAGCTACGATATCACACCATCTCTGTACACATAGACCACTTAAACAGTAGATAAAAAATGATGAAGCAAGGGTTTTGGAAATCAGTCCCGATGTCACATGGTAACAGTTGTTAAACTGTGCAAAGAAAAATGAAAATCAAACTTTGCATAGACCAAGGATATGCTACTGCTATCGACGCAAAAAAATAATGAACCCGCCTGTAGAAAGATGAGTTCAGAATTTCAAAAAGAAAACTTTGAAAGTTCCGTTGACAAAAAGATTGAACTTTTGTATTTGCCCCCACGAACTACGCTCAATTAAAGTTATTTATACCACGCAATTATTATTGTTTGTGGGCATTTTGATGGGCATGATTCCTTTTCATGACCTTCACGTGTTACAGCACGGCGCTTATGTGCTTTCAAGACAGGCTGAGGCACTCACCGACGTCGCCCATGCTGAAGACCGGCACGCAGAGGATGGGGTTGATGAGGAACGTAGAGCCTGTAGGAAATGCGATGCTTCTCTTCTGCCGAGCGTGAAGATCCTTCAGCTCTGGAAATGTATGCGAAAACGCTTTTTGAAATGAGGGAAGTTTATGTGGATCCATCGAACCTTGCGTAGTGATTGTTCATTTACGCACTTGAAGTGCTTATGTAGTAAATTTGTCTTTGTACGCTAGAATGGTATATCAATTAAATATTTTCATGCAGCAGGTATCGTTAGAAGTCGGTAAAACCGTAACACATTCCTCGGGTGAACGCACAAGTAAAACTCAAAACGACCCACTATTATAATGTGTCGTACTGAGTACACTAAAATTCAATGGCCTTCCTTTGTATAATTTTAGTGAATATTTTGACTTGAGCCACAAATTGGCCAGTACCAACGTTCTCAAACTGTGCTGCGTAACACTGTAGGTCTGCATCTATGCTCATTATTTTGACTTCATCCTTCAACTTGAACTCTAGACTCAATGCATTCAAATTCTAGACCGCAGTTGAGTTCAGCGGGAAATTTCCAGGCTGCGGCTAAACAGTCCGAGCCTAGCAGAGAAAGGAGTAGAAAATGCTGACGTCCTCACACTCATTGTGACAGCGGCAAGAAATCTCGTGGGGCTGAGCAGGCAACCGATCAGCGGACTCCACTTCAATTGGATACCTTACTGATGTATGGGGAAGGGCCAGGAAGCGTCTACAGTAATATTTGAAAAAGTAACCTTTGCATTTCCAGTGTAACTGATGTAATAGCAAGCATTAAAAGTCAATGTGTCAAATGTAGTGGTAAATTAAGAAAACATCAATCGACTCTTCTATGAATCTTTATATTCAAAATATAATCAATTAAATTTATGCTCCTAGCAGCGTCCCAGTTTAATGGGTCACTTGATCGATTCGCGATATGTGTATGATGGAGCAGAAGATGAAAAGAGGATGCAGAGGTTGGGAATGTTTTCTTTTTGTTGTGTAACTTCTAACAAGCGGCAGAAACAATATCTTCGAAAAGCTCAGAGAATAGGTCGAGTTATTCACCAATTTTCATGCGGATACACTTCAATATGGAGTACATTTAGCAATTGTCATTGAATCATCGAACATAAATATATGTATTTATCTGTACTAAAATCTGACGGCCCCCCACATCACTAAGCACCCAAGGAAGCACCCTTTAGACACATTTTGTCTGAGACACCAAAAACGCTCCACTGAGCTCCTCTACAGGAAGTGAAGTCTACAACACAAATACGAACTAAGTAATGCAGTTTATAGGACCCATGTACATCTCTGTCTTTGGAATTAGTTCGGGCACCGCATCCCAAGCAACATAGGTGCCGCTTTTCTAGCCATGTTGTATTTTATCTGCCTTTCCCGAGAGAAGAACTCAACCCCGCGGGGTATCGAACTCAAGACTTCCTACATAGGAAGCAAGCACGCCATTGCTTGCGTTACGGAGCCCTAATCCAAATCTCACGTTTAAATTTAGGCAGGATTTGGTACAGCGTTGTCTACCTGGCGTGAGGCTGGGGGGCGCCCTGCGTTTGTTGTGGGTCGTCCTGGCAACCCGCTCCTGGTACTCCTTCCAGGTCTCCTGCGCCATCCCGCTCACCACCACTGCTACCAGTATCACCACCGCCACCAGCCACGCATGCGCAGCTCGAGTTACTGGGCAGAAATCTGTACGTGAATGACTGAGCGTATTTCTATCTTCTTTTTTTGTGCATGAAATAGGTGCGATCTCGGAGTTTAAGATACGTATTCACATAGTGGAACATTATTATTTAATTAAATACGACCAGAACTAACACGTTAACGTTAGTGAGTAAATTGGTTGTTCACATTGATTACTCTTCAGGTTAGGATCGCTGAATTGACGACACTGATTTACTGAACATGGGGCATAGTCAGAGAGGCGCCTGGTGGGAGCAACAATAACAGGGAGGCACCTGGTGGGAGCAACAATAACAGGGAGGCGCCTGGTAGGAGCAAAAATAACAGGGAAGTGCCTGACAGGAGCATTAATAACAGGGAGGTGCCTAGTGGGAGCAACAACAGCAGAGAGGTTCTTTACAGGAAGGCGCCAAACAGGAGGTCCAGTTACGCGTAACACATCACAAAATGAGGCATCGGAAGACCTCGGTGCCTCCACAGTTAGGGGGCTACAATGTCTGTTATTTCACTTAAGTCTAGTGCGTTCAAGTCGTGAGTCCTGCCCAAATTCCGGAAGAAACACCTTTTCTTTTCAGTTACGAATCGAGATGAAACCAATTCCTGAACTCCTCTTCTCTTAAGTAGGCGTTCTGATCGGCAAATAAATCCATGTTTACAACGATACTATTTTCTAGCTTAGAAGCGTCGAAGCTGGTGGAAAATGTATTTTCTGCTGAAATTTTGTAATGCAAGTTATGCGAGCACAATCTTTCCTGTGTGTCATATTTAGGATATACAAATACGCAAAGTTTTTGTACAATTGCCGGAATTTTAAGTTCAGTTCGAATATTTTAGGGTAAAACTAACTTATTGCAAAATGCCAGAGCTGTTATCTTAGGGCAACAAATACAAAGGAAAAAGTTTAAGCTGCTTGTTCGTATAATGTGATTTTGAAATTTCTATTGAAAACATTGTTACCTGAGCTGGTTTGTTGGCAAAGCATACTTGACCAGCCTGCCTGGACACTCAACAGAGAGTATAATCGGAAGCGTACGCAGACAAACGTTTGACATGCATGAGTGTGATCACGGGAAAACTCAAATTCAAATGAACTCAAACAGTATGAGAGATGACTGCAACTTTATGATGTTCTTTAATTTAGCTTGGTATCCTATTCGCTATGTGAAGTCATGAGTTGATGCCAGTGCCCAAGTACAAAAGTGAATGCAATAATACCTCGGCAAGATGTTAGGTAAGTACATTTAACATCAAAATCACACACCTATACTTTGAAAATTTTGACCCTGATTTGTTTCTACACTTGCTCTATAATTTTACAGGGCATATTGTAATGAAGCACTTCATCAAGCTATATGAAAAAAATGAGTACGTCTGTAAACTTGTTTGTCTCTATGTTGTCTGAAAAATAATAAAAACTTAACAACAGCCGCAAATGAAGAGGAATGCTCACACTGAAAATTAAAAAGTTATCAGTTACAAGTAGCATTATTTATGAATAACTTGAATGTAAACACAAATTCCTCAGGCAACCAACCTTTCGCTGTCATATCCTCAAACGAGTTCCGTTTTAGCGATGAAATCCCTTAATTCTTGCTCATCAGATGAGCTCTGAGTGCAACCTTGCATGCACTACACTCAAAGTTTCCTCGGCTTCTTTCTATTTCATAAATTTTAGCTGTATCATTCGCAGTTGCTATATTGTCCTGCAGGGGAAATCACAGCGTGAGAGACAGGCGTGGCGGTGCTCGGGCTACAAGCGACTGAGATCAGCGAAACTTGAGTGCGCTTGCCAGCTCTGGTTTGGATCTGCACCCATCAAGTTGTTACCAGATATACACCGCCCTGAATGTAGGAGGATACCTTGATTTCCTTCTTACAAAGTATAGCTTTCGGTGGGAAAATATTTTTTATTTATTTGTGGGTTAGCATGAATTTTTATCTGAAAAGAGAGACCTTTGTATTTTGATTGCGTAGATAATACGTGTTCGATCTAGGCGACGAACGTGTGGCTAATTCTCATCGATGCACGGTATTTAATATGATGCGTTTGTACCGCTAAGGCGGAATTGGTCATTAATTAAGAAGTTTCTTAAGCGCAAGCGTATTTACGTATAAATTTTTTCTATGTAGTTTTATTAAAATTTTGTACTGAGAATTTCAAAATACACCATATATTTGATATGTTTAGTATTCAACAGTTTTTGACACAAATGAAACGTTTGAAATAAAAGTAATGCGCCCATATTTTATCCGTTCAATTTATACTCCATTTGATTTTTGTTGTATTTTGGATAACTTATGTTGCAACTAATGTAACTAGAAGACTTACTAGAAATACATTTATTTTCTGAAACTCGCTTATTTAACTAATGCTCCAACGAAAAACAACTTTCATGCCAACAGTACCACGTGAGTTTTCATCGGGGCTTATAGACTCTTTATGCATGCTAGAATCTTATATATCATTCGAAAATTCGAAAACTCTACTAATGACTAAATCTGATGCAAAAACGTGTGTACGGGACCCTTGTAGCGTTCACAGTTGCATTTCGGTAAGTCAGGGGTAGGCCAGATGGTGCGGAAGAAGACGTGTTCCACACTTCGAACAGAATTTCGTTTTTCAATAACGCTAGAACACATTCTACGATTCACACGCTTAGCAGAAGCAAACGAAAACTATGTCAACAGCTAGTTGGGTAACATGCTTGCGTGAGCAACGCGGGAGAGAACCCTCTGAAACTAAGGGCTTCTAATGTCCCACTGCACGGTCCCTACTGAGGCCTCTCTTTATACGTCCTGCAGCTCCGTCAACTTTCACGTGCGTGCCGCTGACGTTGGCGAACACGGACGTGAGAGACTGCAGTGAAGTGATCTGACAAAACGTTCGATCTGACAAAACGAAAAGTTTCGAGATCTAGCAAAGTTAACATTTTCAGGAACGTATGTTGAAGTATTGAAATCCAGGTTGTGTCTTTTTGCGAAGCTCTCTTTGGCACATGGTTGAGAACATACATCGAGATGTTCTTATTAAAGTTTATTTTCGGTCACCTCTAATCACGGACCGCTCAAACGAGATTTATTTATGGTCTGAGCATTAAATCAAATACTCAAACGTGTTTCTAGAGAGTTTCATCATATCCCCCAAAACATGAATAAAGGCAAACGTTAGAAATATTTTTAACAAGGAGCACATACAGCTGATATCGTACGTATCTTAGTCTACGGAAGAATAACCAATCTCGGCGAACTCCTTGAGAAGAAATTTAATTTATTTTGATATGAGACGGGCTTCTTTACATTACGTGTCAAATTGTGAACGAGATGATATTTTTACGAATTATCCAAAAGCTACTTGGTGAAATTTGATAATAAATTCACATAGTATTATAATAAATTTGTGTCCGAACAGTACAATAATTGAAAGGTTCCAAGCTTTTTTTTCTAACTTCAGTTATCTGGGCGTATTTTTGCAGAGTGAGTCTTGTTATTTGTGAGGTTATTATTGAAACTCGTAGGTACGTGCTATTATGAGTCATGATGTGGTTTGACCGATCCTAAGTGAATAATAACGTCTGAACTGTCAAGAGGTAACTCAACGCTGGAAATATCCAAAAAAGAAAAAGAAAAGAAAGAAAAATAGTTTATTCCAAACTCGGTCACATA
>VOMN01093634.1:0-20796 GCA_014899125.1 Orchestia grillus
CTCCCCTCACTCTCTCCCCTCACTCTCCCCTCACTCTGCCTTCGCCGACACGCTCGTGTGGCGGAGTACACTGTTGTGTGTGTTGTGTTGTTTTGTCGTGATGGGAACACAGGTCTACGCACCACCTAGCTTTCTCTCTCTCTCTCTCTTTCACTCTCTTCCGTTAACTGTGCGTGTGAAGTCATGATTGCTCTGTTAGTGGGTAAATCCGATTTGATCATATATGTATGAGACTTGTAACATTTTTACGCCGCTTTTTCGGTTGGTTTTGTACCGTTTCTAATATCATGGACCTCGAGCAATGGTCAATCTATTCATCGAGAGTGGTTGTTGGATGTGGTCCAAGACAACCTTTGAAAACAATGNACGCCATGGATGCAACGCCATGGATGCAACGCCATGGATGCAGCGCCATGGATGCAGCGCCATGGATGCAACGCCATGGATGCAGCGCCATGGATGCAGCGCCATGGATGCAACGTCATGGATGCAACGCCATGGATGCAACGCCAAATGATGCCTGTCTCCTGCAGCGAGCTAAAGGTGCACTCAGCCGACCGACCTGCTGCACGAAGTCGCGCCAAAGTTCCGAGTCGAGTTTATTTGAGAGCCTGCGCGTCCCTTGGAATGTTTTCAGCTCCAGGAGGAGTTTGTGCTGCCATCTTCTGATACTCGTCCACGCAACTTCGGTGACCGCACTGCCTAGCGTACGCACTCAGTCGCGCAAATGATGGAGCCAATGACCACAAAATAATGATCATACGAACAGTGATGGCTTGTGAGTACTGGTGATAGACGCGGTAGTCTTAAAACCAGAGCAACTCGTGCTTATGCGACATGAAATATAGAAGTGTTAATACCACACTCATTTCCACGGACGTCAATTGGTGCTGCGGGACCCAGGGACCTTTTTCAGTGTTTTCCATAAATTGGCACCAACTCTCGGCTCTGAAGTTTTAGACCATCATTGTTAGTTTTTTACTTCACTCAGATTTTGGATTCCTACAGCCCAGCCTTTCGGGAACACTGGTAATACTAGTGACACTGGTAATATTAGAGACACTGAGTAATGCTAGTAACACTGTCAATACAAGTGACACTGATAATGCTAGTGACACTGGTAATGCTAGTGACACTAGTAATATTATTGACACTGGTGATACTATAGACAATGGCAATACTATTAACACTGGCAATGCTAGTGACAATGGTAATGCTAGTGACACGGGTAATTCCTCTTCATCTGTTCTTCCTCTTCATCTTTTCTTTCTTTTCATCTTTTCTTCCTCTTGATCTTTTCTTCCTTTTCATCTTTTCTTCCTCTTCTGCATTTCTTCCCCTTCATCTTTTCTTCCCCTTCATCTTTTCTTCCCCTTCATCTTTTCTTTCTTTTCATCTTTTCTTCCCCTTCATCTTTTCTTCCCCTTCATCTTTTCTTCCTCTTCATCTTTTCTTCCCCTTCATCTTTTCTTCCCCTTCATCTTTTCTTCCTCTTCCTTCTTAACTTCCTCTTTCCTAAGTCTACATTTAATGGTTCCTTCTCTTTCGGTGCGTGACAGTCTGAATTACTAAAGACAGAGCACGGGTCTACACGCTCTTCGTCGGGAGATCAGTGCCAGTAAAGCGAGACCGAGAGAATGGTTTGCCACTGAGCGTGTTCTGAAAAATAAAGAAAAAAATTTAATTATACGCATAGAAGAAAACAAGTAAAGTAACTATGAGTTATTTCAAAAGGTGGAAGGAGGGTGGAAGGAGGGCATGTGAGGCTCGGCATGCGTGCAACGGCTAGTAGATAGACTTCCATTCCGTACAATATACTGTCGACTTGATTGCAACTGTTGTTCCCTGAGAGCTCTGTGCACTTCCTAACTTTCTGGAGAGGACTTGCAGGATGCGGGCATGTGATTGATGTACCGGGCTCTGTTCCCTGAGATTTTTTTTTAATTTAGTGCATGAGGTGGTTGTCATGCCATGACGACGGCATAGCTGGTGATGTTGGACACAGACCGTGGTGATGTTGGACACAGACCGTGGTGATGTTGGACACAGACCGTGGTGATGTTTGACCCTGTTCGTGGTGATGTTTGACCCTGTTCGTGGTGATGTTAGACCCTGATCTTGATGATGATAGGCTATGATCTTGGTGATGTTTGACCCTGATCGTGATGATGTTTGACCCTAATCTTGGCAATGTTGAACACTGTGGTGATGTTTTGCACTGATGTTAATTACTGATGTTAATTACTGATGTTAATTACTGATGTTAATTACTGATATTAATTACTGATATTAATTACCGATGTTAATTAATGATGTCAATTAACACCGATGATGTATAGCGTTGATGATGCTTAGCGCCGATGATGTGTAGCATTGATGATGCTTAGTGCCGATGATGTGTAGCATTGATGATGCTTAGCACCAATGATGTGTAGCATTAACGATGCTCATCACGATTGTACAGGCATCATCCTGCTGTGCTGGGTTCTGGGGACGGTGATCGGCCTGCTGCCGCTCTTTGGCTGGCACCTGGAGTGCCGCTTCTGCCTGTTCACGGCCGTGATGGACCCATCGTACCTCGTGTTCCTGTACCTCACCACCATCGTGGGGCCTGGCATCCTCATGGCCTTCTTCTACGGACACATCTTCTCTGTCGTCATCAAGCAGGTGAGAAATGAGGGCTTGACCGGAGCTCCTGTAACTGGAGCTGGTCATTCACCGCAAAGTTTGTTAGTTTCTTGCCCCTAATGTCGCACCGCTAAGACAATATCGGCGTCTTCTGCGAAGATGTGGAAGAGGGAGATGTGCGAGTGGATGTGGATTTTTCCACCAACATGGAAATGTGCAAGAATGTAGAACTCGATGCCTACCGCCATGAGCTTGGCCGAATGATTTTTTTCGAGCAGTTTCCATGGTTGGTTGTTTTCTTGTGACGCTGTGGAGATTCAGCAAAGCATCTTCAATATTAAGTGCATGTAGAAAAAACTCACAATTTCTCTTTCTATTACTGGTGGAGTGAAGTGTAGTTATAGTTGCAAGGCTACAGTTTGAAATATAGACGTAAGCATGTCGATGCATGTGGGGGAGGCTCACGAAACGTTTTGTGCGACTAGTTGAAATTTGTTAGAATAGAATAGCCCAGAATCCTTCGTGTAGGGATAGTTGAAAACATATTCTGGAGATTGGCAACTAATTACATGAGAACTCTGTGTATGTGACATTGTTCTCGGTGTAAACTCTATTTACAACATCCTCGTAACTCCGTACGGACCGCTACATTGACCCGCTCTCCTGCTTAGAGAATAATTTTTGATCTCTGAAGCTTGATGCGTCTCAAAACTGGAACCGCATTTCCAGTCGCCGGTCCATATCTCGTTTGCAGAAGTTGCGCGTAAACTTGCCGGACAAAATTAAAGCAAAATATTTTGAAATAAAATAACGCAATTTTTTTCCCGTTTGCAAAAATCTAGAGAAATATGGGCAGTAAACGCAGGTATTCAGAATTCATAATGGATTAATATAGCTTCCTCAAGGGAGGCTTCAGTTCGTGACTCTTTAATCAGCGCAAGTTCTCGAAGCAACTCGCTGTGTCTTGTTGGTGCCCACCGCCATATTATGACGACGCGATTCCGGCGCACGCAGCCTCTGCCACTTTAGAAATCCTGCCGGCACCAACTCCGGCGAGTTCGAAAATACACCCGGCGGCCCGCACCAGCTCCCCCGAGTTCGGAAATACACCCGGCAGCCGGCACCAGCTCAAGCGAATTCGAAAATACACCCGGCAGCCGGCACCAGCTCTCCCGAGTTCGGAAATACACCCGGCAGCCGGCACTAGCTCAAGCGAATTCGAAAATACACCCGGCGGCCCGCACCAGCTCACGCGAGTTCGGAAATACACCCGGCAGCCGGCACCAGCTCCCGCGAGTTCGAAAATACACCCGGCGGCCAGCACCAGCTCACGCGAGTTCGAAAATACACCCGGCAGCCGGCACCATCTCCCCCGAATTCGAAAATACACCCGGCAGCCGGCACCAGCTCAGCCGGCAGGGTGTCCTTCCGTCGGTCGTGGGCCGGTGACCGCAGGACGCGCCACGGCGCGTGCTCAGCGCTGCACTCGAGGGTTGTTTGCTAGGCGGCCTCTCCTGGCTCTGGTGCATCAGATGCTGTGGCCGAGCCAGACCATGTTTGCTCATGGTCTGCTTTGATGTGCGTCCTGTGCCTGAATCTCATCTGTTTCATGCGTTCAATTATACAGATGCTTGTACATTCACTCCATGCTTCCTGCATTTATTTCATCATCAGAGAGAGCAAGTGCAAGCCAGATTCCTTGTTAGATTTTGTAACAGATTTTATGTGTTGCTACTTTGGCAAGTGAGCTTTATGTGCTTCATGTCAGTAGGTTGACACTGATCGACCTATGAAACAGTCGATGTTCTTTACATGTCAGCTTACAGATCAGATGCTCCTTCTTCTGAGTTGATCCTGTTGAAAATTTGAGCAACTTTCACCAGCTTACTGCCTTCTATGATGTTTTCTCCTTTATTTGAAAAAATTTCGTCAAAATAAAAACTATTCCAGCTCGTCGAGAGGCTAAGCGAATCGAAGCTTTTGAATATTCAAGTATAAAAATACATGTTTCTTCGTATTTTTTCAACGTTTGACGTGCATACCGTTTCAACGTTTTTGAGATACTGCAGTCTCCAATCTCGTCTGCTTTTGGCCTGCGACTAGTTGCTTTACCTTCGCGTTCATTTGAATTTCAATATGCGGCTGTCGAGCTGAAAATTGTGACTCGTATTTTGAATTTACCTATTTACTTTGGGTACTGGTGCAGCTGATGTGGTGTTGATTCCACCCGCTGGTGAGGTGTCAGTTCTACCACTTATTAGTTTTACCAGCTGATGTGTGTGTTAATTCCACCAACTGATGGGGTCAGCGCCAGCAACTGTTGGGAAACAACACCTTTCACTTGACAGGCTGCTTAATAGCCTCTGGCGTTACTACAGGCGTCGTACACACCCGTCCTGCCGTGTTGGCTCCGCATATCAGAAGACATGCACGGAATATACGAGACGCCATAGCCGTGTTTGGCTCGAGCTGTCGATGTTTTCCCTCGCATTTTCGGGGTTGACGTCGGCAAAACAAGACCCATAGCTTCCGGGACGCTGGCAGGATCCTGGACGTTAATCTTTCGCACACCGGAATCTGGCGTTAGTCTGGCCGGTCTTGCGGCCTGCTGTCATTCTACTAGCTGCAGCTTTGAGTTTCTTCTAGATTTTTTATTGCATGGTCGTGTAGCTTATTTCCACCACAGGTACCAGCTCCTTCCTTACTTTCCCCCCCCCCTCCTCTAGAGTAGTAGGGCCACAGGGTGCGACAAACCACCATCGTGAAGCTGCAAAGGTTTTTTTTTCAGGCCGCCATCGTCGTGGGGCGTAGAAAAGGCAAAACAATAGGGTTAGCTTAGTTAGGTTTGTCTATCCTATGCTTTGGCGGCCCGTCCTTCAGGGTGCATTATTAGGTTAGGTTACGTTACGTTAGGTTACGTTACGTTAGGTTACGTTAGGTTAGGTTAGGTTACATTAGGTTAGGTTAGCTACAGATGGACATTCGGGACTTTTATCTTTCGTACCTTCTTTGCTTTCTTCCATTTTCATGCCGTCTTATCTGATTTTTCTTACTCTTTCCTTCCATTTTTAAGCCGTCTTATCTGATTTTTCTTCATTTTTTCATCCTTCTCTTCGTAATTTCGTAGTTTTAAGGCGGAGAAAATTTTGTGTGGGAAAATACCTGTGTATAGATTGCACGCTTTCTCAAGTCCATGTTAAATGGTCTCTTTTTTTACTCTTTGCTCTCATTGTATCCCATTTCGTGTGGATAGGAGCATTAAAATAACAAATAATCTCATCTGATGGTTGGAGGTAAAATCCCTGTTGATGTAGCAGAATACTCGTATTAGTTTTCACGGGGGAAGACAGAGTTCTTTTACTATTTGCCGTAAAATAATCTGTAATTAAACTGCAAGTAAAAGTAAATAACCCATTCCAACAGATAGCCCCCTCAGGAAGCATAGGATAGGCATAAGGTTTAGATTCGTCTATCGTATAGTTTGGAGACTGGCGTCCCCCGAGGGGCACTGTAGGGCTGCCTCGGCTATAAATAAACCTTTTAAAACTTCTCTTTCGTGCCCACATTGCATCTTCCAATTTTTACTCCTTCTTCGTTATCACTTCCATGTCTAGTTTTCCTTTTCATTCTTAAATTGCTGTTTTTATGTGTGTGGATTATTGTGAGGGATCATTGTATATATATGATATGTTACTGTGAATAATAAGTGAGCTTCTTTCCACTCACTTCACTTGTACTCGGCTTCGTGCTCAAGCCGGTTTCCTACGTTTTTATTTTATTTTTTCTCAGAATATACGCCTGCTGATCAGGTTTTGAAATTTTTCTACAGTTAAAATCGAAAGAATTCTGAATAATTTCACGAACATAACCTAAATAATTTTATGAACACAACCTAAATAATTTTATGAACACAACCTAAATAATTTCATGAATACAACCTAAATAATTTCATGAACACAACCTAAATAATTTCATGAACAAAACCTTAATAATTTCATGAACACCACCGACGTTAATGAGTTTCTCGCCGCTCGACTAGAATCAAAATCTGCAGGACTTGTCCCCTGGCGACAGTCCTTCTTCTCTCCCCGTCGCCGCCAATCCATAAGCGCAGCAACATCCCCAGAGACTGCCCGCAATTATTTTAATTACCGGGAGCAATTCTGCCAGCCGCAGGGATGGCTGGGCATCACTTCAACGTGTCACTTGAATAAATATATTGTCCTCAAAGAGATTGCTTTCCACATTCGCCGAGTGAAGCACTGATTCATAAAGCTGAGCTATAAATGGTGGATTAGTGTCACCTTAGTTGTCTTTGACAACGCTAGTTGAGTTTTTATTTTTCCCTAAATTTGTTGTCTTTCGGTAGATCTCACGCACTTAGGGCTCGTCTAAAGTAAGCAGAATTCTGAGGCCTCTGCTGGGAGACGGTAAGCTGGGAGACGGTAAGCTGGGAGACGGTAAGCTGGGAGACGGTAAGCTGGGAGACGGTAAGCTGGGAGACGGTAAGCTGGGAGACGGTAAGCTGGGAGACGGTAAGCTGGGAGCCTGCCCACTAGTCAACTACTGGATACACATTTGCAACTCGACAACCCTCGTGTTGAGCTAAAGATGAACACTGGCTTATAATCCTGATGTACGTTTTTCAGTTAAGAATTTTTTCAATGGAGTGTTGGCAAAGAGTTAGGCCAGCAATAGATGTGGTCATTTCCCACCACATTAACGGCCTCTGTCACGCACCTTGTTTCTCTTTAGAAGAGAATATCGCAGTGAAGATAAAAAGTAATGCGCTGGAAATGTCTCTCCATGTAAAGTAAAATGGGTCGGATGCTCACGCTGTCCATTGAGTGTGTGCTTCGTGCCTTGATCATACTGACTAAGTCTAATCAGACCGCCATTAAAGTTGTTTAGTTTTAGAACGTAAAAGATAAAATCTCAGTAGTACTTACGGTTGTTCGTGTCACGTAGAGTGGACTCTCTGTACGTGGTATTGTAGACCTGCACAGAAAATATCACAGTTCGCTTCTAACTCGGGTTTATTACCGTAAGTCATTTCGAGACATGACTCAGCAAACTGTAAAGGGAAAAAGTTTGCAGTTTAACCGGGCAAATCGCCGATTACCATCCAGTTCAAGCCCGACAAACTCGGTTCATCATCCGGAATTCTCTTTGCAGTTGTGCAGTGCAGGCGCAACACCAGAGCTGCCAGAATCCGACTTTTCAAACAGCGTTCCGTGTTCTAGGCGACGCATTCCCGCTGGGCGAGGACGGAAAATGCTCCTCGAGGTCTTCACTAGGCCCTGCAAAATGGCCTATTTGCTTCACAGAAACCAAGGAAATTCTAGAATTAAAATTTGATTCGCTCTCGAATCAAGTTTGAGAGAACAATTTGACCAAGACAATCAAGTTACTGTGCATCACGAGGTAGGAAGGCAAAAACTTTAAGACTCGAGACTCGACCAGTTACGAAATCTCACGTGATGTAAAATATTTATGAGAAAATTAAACGCAATATGGTTATTTTTTAATAAGCGTCCCCTGATTTGGAATCGGTGCGAGAGATAGAAAGTGTGATGAAAATTTAAAATTTGTCATTTTCTTGAGAAAGCAATTTGAATTTTTTCGTATTAAGTACAATTTATAAATAACATAACTAACTTATTCGTCTTACCTTCTACATCACAAAATTTCATTTCCGTTTTACTTTTCCTTTAGAAGCATTTTAAGCTCTATTTTATTAATTCCTTTTGGTTCCATCGGTCTAAGAGTGCATTGAAAATTTCTTATTATCAGATTCAATAAAACTGAAGCTTTTCGTTGTTTTTTGTCAATTGGAAATATTTGTACATATTCTAAAGGCTGTCAGACTGCACAACAAAAAGCGCAGGCAACTTTAATTAAAAAGTTCATGGCATTCCTCGCGTGATTACGGGTTTGTCACAATACGTACGACATTTCATCTCCCAGTGTTTAGTGACCACATTTCGAGCGGTGCCCACGGAATTCCCTCAGTGTTACTCTTTTGAAGACGAAAAAATGCGGAACATTTGGTTTTTGATCTAACAATTTTCTTCTGAACACGGCTTGTAAAGATTTTACAAAACTGAAACGTTTTGTTGTATGTGAGGTGCAATTTCTTGCTACCGAACTTTTCCATGTACTGTGCGTATGTTCTAAGCGTGAATTTTTCCATGTTACGTTTTGAAGGAAACGAGTTCGAGCATCCGGCGAAAATCTTTCCGAGTGAAGTAAAGCGCATGCCTGTAACACCTGTTCGGTCCGTTGCCGAGTGCATGACCTCTCGCGCCTCCAGCAATGACCCTCAGGCACGCCATGCTCCGTGCTGAGCCCATCAGCCAACGCACTTCTTCCTGCCCAGTAGGCTAACAGAACACGCGTAGGCTAACACGCGTAGGCGAACACGCAAGTTACAGCTTCTCCGCGTGGCTATAAGTCGTCCCTCTTTATGGCTAAGTTACGCTGGGGACTAAGTGAAATGACTTGGCGGCCATTTTGTCCTCAATGAGCCTCGCCCCCAGTGGCAGCAAAGAATGAATGTCTTTATAATGAATTTGTTTATTGCTCTTCTGGAGATATTTGCTTAACGGGGAGATATGCATACAATATTTGATTTAAGGCTGCATTTAGCACCATACGAGAAACTTTTGTAGCCTTATGTGTATCTGTAATAAGGTTGTATGGTCGTTTACAAAAAACTTCCGAGCTTAAGACTAATGGGCGAGATGTGGGACAACGGGCAGGTAAGGGTTAACCCATTCATTCTTCACAATTGATTAAATTGGCAGTTGAAGAGAATTACCGATGCCAACGATTTTTTTTATATAAACCGGTATTTTCTACGAACTTTCTTCACTAATTTAGAGGACGTGATACGCTCCTACCGCCTCTCAGGGGGCATATAATAGGCCATGGGCAATAGGGTTAGATGAGTTAAGTGTTACTTCTGCTCGTGCTAGGCTTTAGGGATTTCTATCTTTCATGCCCACTTGGCTTCTTTCCATTTCCGGCCTTCTTCGTTGATTATTCTTTCTCTTTACTTCCTCTTCTTTATAAAACCTACTGTTTTTATGCTCAGAGAATCCTAGGTGGGAACACACCTGTGCGTTAAGCTCTCGTTTTCTAAAGTCCATACTTAATTGTCCCTTCTATTCGTCTTTGTGAGATCACAATCCATGAGGCTGGCAGCTGTGCACAAAATACTCATATAATATAATTTGCACTCATAACCACAAAGAGAAATGAGTGACTTAGCATTGAATTTTTACTTATTTTTGATACCTTTTAATTCATTTTTTTTGTATTTTCGGTTACATGGTAAAAATGAACGTAGTACAGCCTAACATCCTTGCGTATTGTTATGCCTTAGAAGTTTTACACAACGGGGCTCCGCGGCACCACCATGGACACACGATTGCGTATAGACATGTTGGTTAGTTGCGTCGATTTAGACTTGCCGCTGCAAGAAGCGATGTCGTCGCTCGAAGTGGACCATATGTGTCTAGGCGTGAACTGCTATTTTTATTTCAAGTCCGTCATTGGAAAGTTGGGGAATCCTTCGTTAGAAACAAATGACAGCATAATTAATACTTGAGGCAGTAAGTAGCCTCTCGGTCCCGTTTTAGTTGAGCTCATCAAAGGTTCATTAATACTATGGAAATTGAGGCTGAAGTTCCGATTGCAGTTGCGCAGACTTATACTCAAGCTGATAAAAAAGTTAGTCGTGCAGCCATTTAGTGTACGGGAAATAAATGCGGTGCGGAATGAATTCAGTTTGAGAATTTAGTTCGAAGACTTGTGCTAGTGCAAGTAGAATGTAAGGTGTACTTTAGCCCAGTGCAGTTTATATTGGGTTTAATTAAAGCAAACAAAAAGGGCTGCAAAATAGATTTATAATCTTTCGGGTAGGAAAGAATAGGCAATAAGTTTAGGACTGACTATCGTATGTTTTGGGGTCTGGCGTCCCTGGGGGCAGTGTTAGGTTACCCAAGCAGGGGTCAAGCCCTCGCGACTCTAGCTTCCGGGGTCACTTTGCTTCCATCAATGTTCATACCTTCTTCGCTATCTCGTTTTTGTCCTTTTTTCATCTTTCTTCTCAAGAGAACCGTCCGGGTTGAAGAACCTTTTTTCCTATAGGAAGGATCACTTCCAAGTTTGGCACATTTGTGTGACTAGATGCAAGAAACAAATTTTGTTCGTAGGGCTATTTTAGGTTTCTCGAAAAAATGAGTTATTTATGACAAAATATCTTTTAAAATATTTTCAAAAAGATTCACGGCCCAAAATGTTTACACTAGAACTATGGAGTTCGTTGTATGCGATGCGTCTTAACGCAAAGAACCAAACGAAGTTACAACGTTTTGGAGAGACAGAACATTAAATGTTTAATAAATAATAAAATAATTCATAATTTTATTCTCACTTTTTTATGAATAAATTTGGCTCGACTTCTGAATTTAAAAAGAAGTGTGTTTCTTCCGTGAAAAAAGTAGCCGATTTAAATATGCTGTACTTTGTAAAGTATTAGTGCAAGAAGGCTGAAATAGGTTTTATTGAATAAGCAAAATGTAAAGTGTTGGACGAAAATATGATAGTAATCACCTACATATATTAAGCAACACACGCCACTCACCGGTCTGTCTCTCTTTTAGCTAAATGAAAAGTTTCCCAACTGCAGTTTAGTATTATCTTAATTAACTGACATGTGTTATCAGTTGCGGTTTTTAGTTTTTTAATACCTGTTTAAAAGGTGAAATGTGAAGAAAAAACTTTACGTGCTAGAAAGATACTGACAAATTTTGAAATTTTCCAACCAACTGCAGTCTACATCAGCAAAATATGACTGAACAAAAATGTATTTTTGAATTAGTTAGCTGTATAATTGGCCTGTTGTGGCTTACTTTGATTTCACTACTGTGTATTGATATTAAAATTACATTCGATATGCAAAACGTGTTTCTGTTCAACGTATCTAAGAAATATCTTAACACTTTAAGTGCGGTTCCCCACACAGGTAAAATTTCATGTTGGCAATTATTTCCGTTAACCACATGTGGACACGTCGCGCTTAAAGTGTTAATAATGCTATACTATCATATTCAACGTTAATAACCTTCGAATGCCTGTTCTATCTCGAAATTTAACTTGAAATTCACCTCATTTTCCATATTTCTCTGAGAGACTTGGGCTCAAAAGTAAATTAAATTTTCGGAGTAAAGTCCGCAGACTAATTTTCAATCCTGGTAGATTGAACTTGATCAAGTTACAAACTTACTAGTCGATGTTATGCCTGTTGAATGTGACTTTATTATACATGTACGAAAAATAATAATAAAATGATGTCAATACTGTGACATTGTTATAGAATATGCTATTCCATAATACTCTTAACAATTCTGTTCACTAAAATATTAAGTTATTAACCTAAGTTTAATCCATCAACATAATTTGTTATGCTGCGTCTTTATGAAACATATAATACAAGGTGCGTAAGGTGTCTGAGGATACTTATATTTTGTTATTTAAACTAACCCGATAATAATTAAAGTATTTTTTAATTCAGAAAATCCCATGGCAAATACTACCGTAACTAATGAAATGAAAAATACGCTGTAATAGTGTCTATAAAAGCGAAATTAGATAATAGTCACAACAATTTAGATATTAAATTTTTTTTAAAAGTAGCCAGATCTTTCGTTCGGAAAATTAGAATGAGCTGAATGAAAAAAAATGGAATTAGCCACGAACGAGAGAAAACAGCATTGTCAACGCTCTGACTGTCTCAGAACACCTGAGTTTGTCAGAAGAGTGCATGGCATGATCGACGAAAATCCTCGAAAGTCAATGCGATTCATGTGTCTGAAGAAACATTAAGGAATGTTGGTCATCAAGACCTCGAATACAAATCCTACGTTCTTAGGTGAGGTCAGTTTATGTCGAGGAAAAATCTAGAGAATAGTTCAATGCGTGTTGTTCTCCTACAAGTGTGTAAGGTGTCCTCAGATACCGTATGCACTCTGTAGTACAGTATATTGAAGCGCGTTTTATAATATTTGATTCGTGTTTAGCATTGAGGCTTTGCTGGAAATGTAAATAAGAACGTATTTATTCAATTAAAATTACGCACATATTTTGCTAAAATTAATCAATGATTATCTTGTCTCTAATGTTTTAGATGAATTTAATATCCCCGTTCAGACACGCTGCGTCTAACGTCCAAAGTAAGTACGCGCGCTTCATTTGGGGGCGCTCAAGTTCATAAGCCTTTACCCCCACAGGGGACGAAATCGTCCTGCTTCCTAAGGCTGCTGTTTGTTTTTCGTACATAGCTCAAGGCGGCCTTATGCCCCGTATACATAAGGCTGCAACGTGTGTTTCATACTAAGCTAAATATTGCCTGACTGCCAAATAATTTCGTCCTTTACAGCCTAATGTACGAACCAATCCTTACTGTCTGCCTCATTGCTCTCTAAAATACTCTCCAAAATGAGTAGACTTTGTTTTAATTTTTTTCCTGTGGAATGGCTGCTATGGGATGTGTAATAGTAGTTGTGCTGTACCTTCCAGATTTCATCAAGGTTTTGGCATTTTTATGATAATTTAAGTTCCTTTATTATGCATATGAGAGGCCTAAGTTCGTGAGAAAATAAATCATTTCAGCGAATTATCAAAGTTTCCCTGCCAGCTGAGCAATATAAAAGACAGGGACCCGGGAAACTAATTTTAATTTTGGAAAAATTAACAGAAGACCACGATAAGATTCGGGAAACTTAGTGCGTGGGCCAAGATGCACTCTTCAGAGCTCCTGCAACAAATTTGTGTCAGTGCTTGTTCGTGTTGCATGTGCACGACGCGTTACGAAATGTAGTCCACATATTGGTTCATGCAAAAGCCGTAAATCCTTCAACTTGTCCTTTAATAATCACCATGAAGACATTTATCGAGAGTAAGGTGCCTGTATATTCAACGGCCAACGACCTTTTCGCCTTCTCCACTTGAGATTGTTCCCTCGGCCGCGTTAGTCCATTACCGGAGATGCGACTGCCACCAATCTTGTGACCGCAGCTGCCCTCGAGTTATGGGTAGCGTCCTTGTGTCTGAGTCTTGGTAGCGCCAGTCGGCCGTGTTTGCCCACTGCCCCAGCGGGTCCAGCCCATTCCTGGCGTCTGGCCCTGAGGCGCCTTGCAAGCATCGCTTCGTTGTGGCCATTGTCATAATCCTACTGAGCTCCACGCATTTACTTCGGCCTGCTTCTCTCTGCCCGGTGGCTTCAATTTGAGTCTCTAGGCCTGGTTGTGTTATCTGACTTCTCGGCGTTGAGTTGTATCATTTTACTTTGCTGTGCCTTGTTGCGTCATCTTCTTTGTGACCAGGTGCATTATTTCGTTTCTCTGTGCTTAGTTACGCCATCGTGCTTCACTCTGATTATTTATGCCATCATACTGTACTTTGCCTAGTTACGCCATCGTAATCCGTTTTTCCTAGTAACATCATCGTACTCTGCTGTGCCTAGTCACATCTTATTTCGCGGTGCCTGGCTACTTCATATTTCTTCTCTATACTTAGTTACATCAATATATTCCTCTTCGCCTAGACATATCAGCCTACTTTGCTGTGTCTAGTTGGATCATGGCATCATGCTGTTCCAATTTACGTGTTCGTCTAAATTCGCTACTCAGCTTTACCTCGTTAAACTTGACGGGAAAGCTTTCCTTAACTGTGCTGCAACCTTGGTGGCACAAGGACGGTTTGATCGATCTTCGCACTACCCTCTGACCCTGAATCGCGCGGAGGTTATAACTAGTCTCTTAACACTAGGTGTTTGAGGAAAAAAATGTCTTGTGCTTTACTCTTTTTTCTTCTTATCTTGAGTTATATAATCGCAAAATTTGAACAGTTAATATTGGGTTTTTGCCCGTCAGAGGGCTTAGGGTAGGCCATAGGCAATAAGGTTAGCTTAGTTATGCTTGTCTATCCAATATTGTAGGGATTAGCATCCCAAAGGAGGCACTATTAGGTCACCTCAACTATACTTTAACCTCCGGGACTTCTATCTTTCGTGTCCACTTTCAATACGTCCGTTTTCATGTTTCTTTAGCTTATGATTATTTTTTCTTCTTTCTTCTTGCTTTCTTCTCGACTTACTGTTATGCACGACAAATCCTGTGTGAGAACACACCTGCGCGTGGATTTCATGCTTTGTGAAATCAATGCTAAAAAGTTCTTTCTTTTTGCTCTCTTTGGATCACATTTCATGCGGATAGGGAACCTTAAGCTAACTTATTATCTAATTTGTTGAGCTTGTAGTGCCAGGAGAGTAATTTCCTTCAGGAAAGTTCGTTTATCCTTCAGGAAAGTTAATCCTTCAGAAAAATTCGTTTATCCTATCCTACTGCGATCCTAAAACTAACCGGATCATTTTCCAACGAAATCTTATATTCATTCATATATCTGCACCAAGCGTCTATTACAGACTAAAAGAATTTCCTGGACGGTCATATAGACAACGTTCAAGCTAATATCAGTTAGTGTTTAGTTCCATGAGCTGAATCTACTGTTTCGATTTGGCAGTCGACTGAGCCCCGACTTGGAAATATTGGTGGAATACTTAGTATCTCATTATTGTTGGCATGTGACAGGCGGATGTGTCTTTCCCACCCGAAAAGGCATCTGAGCTAAGCAGATAATGCACAGACCCAGAGGCGTAAGGTTCTCGAGGCGGAGGGTCTGGCTGACCTCTCTGTGGACGCTTAACGTTTTTGTGTAAATTAACCTACCACCGGCGCCACAAACTAACTTGTTGATTTATCCTCCGTCATTTCATCCAAATTGTTACCGTCTGTCCCCAAAACATTTATAATAATGAAGAAAATACTCTCACCTCTTTCGTATCCTGCCGAAAATAGAACTCCAAATCCTTTTAAACTCGCTCATGCAGATATGAAAAATTATCTTCAAGAAATAATCCCCTGCCTTGCTGAACCGCGTAAGCCCACGAGCCCTGTCTTCAGGGTAAAGGAACTCCAGGCTCAAACACCCTGCAACACATTAACCATCCCGCAACACAGCCTCGACTGTGTTCGTATAGATAGGAGAAGTAACATACGTGAACGGCATTTCGATATTTACAGTTCAGTAGTCCATTAAGTACCTAAACCATTGTGTTTCATATTGTGTGATGATGTTGAACAGCTAAAGCAACATATCGTAAAGTCTTTCAAAAAAAAAAATTTCCACTAATGGGGAAAATTATTGACGATCAGTTTGGAGTATACATACTGTATACTCCTTGCAACTCCACTCACACTTTCAAATCTGACGCGCACGGACGCCTTTTCATTCGAGATACCGTATCTCAGCAGGCACCTATTCTTAATAAACAAGTTTTGATTTCACTCAGAGATCAGGAAATCTTGTCACACTCGCTCTGATGCCAAGCGGATAGAAGTTGCGGCCTCCTGCATACACAGCCGTTCCAAATTTGCATATCCATGCCCGCCCTGCGCCTGAATACTGGCGTACCGAGGTGCTGAGAGCACGGCTCGCGAGACAGGGGAACATCTCTCGATGTTTGGTTACGAGCTGTCGTGCTGCCGGTGAGGGGTCGTAGAGAAGGAAGAAGAGGCAGCGAGTGCGATGCAATTTCAACGTTCTGGTACTTCGGCACTTCAACTTCACGCGAATTGTTGGTTTCACTGAATTTTTGAATGTTACTGTGTTGTCTTCATTGCACGTAAACGAATTGATTGACAGTTATTGAAAGCTGCCATGTCTTTACAATATGAGAGCAATATATCACCAAAAAGAATCGTTTAAACCCTCATATGCGTTAGTAACGAATCCTCTGAAATTCCCGTGAATTGTTTCTGGAGAAATAGAAATTCCATTTTTACTTCTTTCCATCACGTATACCATTTCATACTTTCAAAGTCCATTTCAAATAATCAGACGCTATTTAAATAGACCACATCCGTGGCTTAGATATAATGAGCCGTAGTTCAGTGAATATTTCTGATGTGAACCAGGATGAAATCTTTGTTAGTCAATCATCTGCGGAGTCTTGCAGCTATACATATGCACTGCGACCCATGCCTCCGGTGGTGCTTCCATCGTTACTGATGGTTCTCTATTGTCACACTTATATGTAATTTCAGGCTTGACGAAATTATTCTTATATTTTTGCTCTTTCCAATTATTTGAGTGTATTTTTTACTTTCGATTAATAAATGAGTACCTTTACTATCTTTTTTTGATGAATGAAGATTCGTTTATGTCATTTCTTACAAGTCCGTTTGAACGAAAGACCCACTAAGGAATTCCTAGAAACCTTACCCCTTGAAGTGCCTGACTACTTGATTTGTTTTAATTAAAGTCTATTCGAGCCAAAGCAATAAGAACACCGGACATTAAGAGAATATCAATACGGTTTCTGAGGAAAGCTCGAGACTTTTCAGGTCCCCAGAGGTGAGGTCTGCTGTCTCCAGGTAGCAGGGAAAGAGACTCAGCGGCGAGGGTTTCTGCTGACGCTGGGAAGCCCCCCGGCGGGAGCCAATTATGTTTTCCATTTCACGGTCGACGAACGCGAAATTCTGATCGGCGAATATCAGCTCGAATTTTTGTCAACGAGACCTATGGTCCGCCCAGTGCTAGGTGAGCCTTGGGGTCTGTCCAGTGCTAGGTGAGCCTTGTGGTCTGTCCAGTGCTAGGTGAACCTTGTGGCCTGTCCAGTGCTAGGTGAGAACCTAAACGTTACCGACGACATGGTCATGTTTCCTCGAAGGTCGTCTCCGTAATTATGTTTAATATTTTGATACCGTCCCAAAAAATGTAAAAAATACTGATACCCACTCAGGCACAGGAGTCTTGCCTACGCATGGCCACAGATGAATCTAATTTAAATCCTCGGATGAAT
Source organism: Orchestia grillus (assembly GCA_014899125.1). Lineage (NCBI taxonomy): Eukaryota > Metazoa > Arthropoda > Malacostraca > Amphipoda > Talitridae > Orchestia > Orchestia grillus. The sequence continues at coordinate 17,558 of VOMN01093634.1, forward strand.
TTTGTAATCACAGACGCGTCAAATTAATCCTACCCGAATGAACAAAGGCTTTTGATCTCCTCGATTTGATATTCTCGCCCTAATTTGCTTACGGCCTTTGAGGGCCACCGACCTGGTTCCTGGGACGACTAATGTAATAGGTTTAGGAAGATTTAAATTTATTTGGCTTTCCTTGAGGTTTGAACATTCCACTTTTGCTGAGGAACTTTTAGGAGCTCTTCGCGTGAAATAGAAATTAACGAAGAGTGTCCGAAGCAAAACGTGACGTGACTCAAGAGCAGAAAATTAAAGCAGAGTTCAAGATATAATTATGCTAACCACTTAATGTAATCGTATTAAGAACTTACTCGAACACTTCGTGATGGCTTCAACTTGAGAAGCCAAATAGCTTCTCCCATTTGGGTTTTCAAACCTGACGAGGAAGAGCAAGAAAAATAAAAGTGAGCCTTGCTGCCAGAAGTTGGCTACTTATGACGGCTGAAATTCGAAGGCCAATGCTTGAGGACAAAGACCGTTCCATATCTCAGACCAGCGCGTACAGCAAAGTCATGACTCTAAAGTCTAAACCGTCGTTCCTCTTGCTGGTAGCCATAAATGTGGATGACTTGCCCCCAAGTTTTCTTCTCTTCTAGCAGAGTGAAGAGCAAGGTGCTCTAAAACAAGCAGTATACATTGTTGAGTCTTTGACAGTGCGGGCAATTTATCTGGCCCGTTTTATAGCCAATCAATTGTAAAGATGCTGAACGACGGATACAAGAGGGAGCTCGTCCGGAAAACAAGCCCTCGGGAACACTTCGTTGCTCTACACAATACGGCATCGTGGTGCTGTTGGGTGACAGGGTAAATATATAATGAATTTGTAGCACTTTGAAAGTCTATTTCGGCATCAGTCCTAAGTTTTATGTATCGAGGGAGAGAAAGACTTAATTCAGAGTACGCTGGGCACCCTCTACTCAGCTGGGGGGTCGGATCGATGCCACCTCCGCAGGCGCCGCTCCCTGTTTGGTGCAGAGCAACTTCCTTCAAACTTGACTTGATTTGCTCGTTTGTTTTGATGCAGGATGATTTCATTGCCCGTGTGGCTAATTTTAGGTAGATTTTTTGGCTTTGGGAATGTTTTCGCCACTGAAACGCTTCCCGACAGGTGAGGCGAGATGGCACTTTACATACGTCGCTTTCATAGATTGTATGCGTGTGAGGTAGTCAAAATGATTTTTTCTGGAGTCAATATTCAGGTTTATTTACGATCTAGACCACGTTTCGTACACGAAACTCCCAAAGAACTCTTATTCAGCGTTTTCTTTCCGACATGTGAGCGCGGCTGTTTTTACTGTTTTATCAATTCATGTCATAGTTATTTCATATAATTGTTTTCAATCATTTTGTGAAGTGCTGAACACGTCTTACTATGCTAACACTATCAGGTCTGTGGCAAGACGATGGTCACGTCAATAAGGAATGTAAGCTTCACCCGTATGTCTTAAAGGCAAAAGTAAAGCTGGAGGCTGAAAATTTTCCTCCCTGGAAACTTTTTCGACAGCAATATAAACAAATTCATTGAAAACTCAAGGATAGTCTGCGTCCAACGAGTGCTACGCTGGGTCGGACCTCCGCACAATGGATCATCAGAATAGATAGTCATTAACTTGCCTCGTTATCATAAAACAAATCGTACTTTAATGCTTCACGGGAAATCTTAACAACGAAATACTTCGACGATATTTTCAATTTCAATAATTCAAAGAACGTTTTTTTCACAAGGACGATGATGGCATAGCAACTATGTTCCGTAAACGTGTCTAGTAAACGCGTTCAGTGACGACGCTTTGCTGGCTGCGGCTCACGTTAGCCTCGAGTCCATTCCTATCTCACCTGACCGCTCCCGCAGCGTAGGCCTCGTCAGGTATCAAGTATTGAGTAGGCCTCGTCAGGTGTCAAGTATTGAGTAGGCCTCGTCAGGTATCAAGTATTGAGTAGGACTCGTCAGGTACCAAGTATTGAGTAGGCCTCGTCAGGTATCAAGTATTCGGACGAATTAACTTGCACCCATATTACAGCACGTTACAAAAACTCATCCTCCACAGTGGGCATAAAATAGGCCAGTGGCAATAGGGTAAGGTTTGTCCCCCTCATGCTACGGGGACTGGCATCCCCAGGGGACACTATTGTTCCCTCAGCTTCAGCTAGACCCTCGGAACGGAAATTCTATCTTTCGTGCCCATTTTTCTTTTTCTAGTTTCAAGCCCTCTTTTCTGATTATTCTTAATTTTTCTTCCTCTTCTTTCTTAACATGCTGTTCCTATGCTCAATGAATCTTATGTGGGAATACACTTGTTCCCCGTTTCCTAAAGTCCACACTAAATGGTTCTTTCTTTTCGCTCTTTTTGGATCACGTTTCACGTGGGCAGGGAGCTTCAACCTATCCAACAATCTACCCCACAAACTCGTCTAAGCAATAACGGTTCTGATTTTGATTTACAACTCGTGTTTCGTCCAAGGTGAAGGAGCTTGGCTCCCTGAGGATGTGTGCCATACAAGGGCAAAATTGACTTCGGCATCGGAAGTACGACGCATGCCCCTCTTTCTCCAGTCCGGGCTACCCCATCCCCCTTGTGTTGTCTTAATGGGGATCTGGCCCAGGGCTGGGCGTTCCTTTCAGCCTATGGAGTCACCTTTAGTCGAGATCGCATTTCAGGGCTTAGTTTCCTAATAATAGTAGTCCATAATATACGTGTTTACGTACGTTGCATTCAGGATAGATTCGCATACGTCGCCGTTGTGAGCGTGTGCGTGCTTCGTCCAGTCGTATTAGTACGTCCTACTACCCGAACGAAAGTTGCATTTAGTGACGTGTTTAATATTAGCGGTGAGTATCCCCCATGGCCTGGTTCTCACCTTCGTTTAATTTGGCGACGATGAGTTCACTTCACACCTGCAACAGGTCGAGAAGCACTTAGCACCGCTTGTCCATGCTGTGAAGGCTGACGTCGAGGTGCGGTCCCTTGAGACTCGCTAGGACGGAGTCCACATGCGGTTGTCGATTATCCAACTCGGCTAAGTCACGTTTAATTAAAGCGCTCCCAAGTTATTACCCTGATCAAGCGGCTCTCCAGGCGGCACGTGAGCTTGTGTGCAGTATAGTTGTTACCTGCCTTCACCAAGCACGCGCCGCCTAATTGTACTTTATCAAGGCTTTGGTGGAGCACCCGCTGTGAGGCACCTGCAAATTGTAAGCAAGT